>BLKR01009529.1:0-108333 GCA_011170035.1 Teleogryllus occipitalis
ATGTTCGATCTAGCGGAAAAAACGTTGGTTCACTGGGAGATATTATTTTAAGATTATGATTGTTTATTATTTGTGTTAATATTTTACCGTCACGATTTTTACTTTGGCATCCCCAATTTGGGTGTTTGGCGTTGATATCTCCTAAGAGTATAACTTTTTCTGTTGGGTTGAATAAATTTTGTATGTTAGTGTTGGCAATTTTAATAGTTGGAGGTTTGTAAGCACATATTACTTTCCATACGTTATTGTTAAAGATAATTTCTATTGCAACGGTTTCCAATCCCGGTGTGTTTGGAAGTATCGTTATATTATGTTGATAATTAGATTTTACTGCTATGAGAACACCGCCTCCTTTTGTTTCTTGTCTGTCTGTCCTGTATATTGTGTAATTAGGAATAGTTAGTTTGTTGTTTTTGTTTAAGTGTGTTTCGGTAATACTGGCTATGTCGACATTGTAGTGATGTAAAAAGTGGATTAGTTCAGTTTTTTTATTTGTGATAGAGTTCGCGTTCCAATTTAGTAAGACTATTTTATTATTATTATTATTATTATTATTATTATTATTATTATTATTACTATTATTATTATTATTATTATTATTATTGATTTTCTTGTTATAATTATTGTGATTAATAATATTATTATTACTATTATTTGCCATGGCTGTTGTTTAAGTATTCAGCCACTGAGCTTTGAATCGTACTAATGATTGAAGGTATTAATGAGTTTATGAAATTGATGATACAAGTTGTGATGGAATTGATGATTGTGGAAAGAATGGGATTATTTGATTGAGGATCGGGTATGCGAGACCTATAATTATTTCCGTTCAGGGTATTTTGTCGACGTGGTGAAAGGGGAGGATTTGAGTCGGAGATATGAGTGAAATTTTCAGGTGGGTTGGTGTGCGGTAGACCCGGGAAGTGTATTTGTGATTGATTGGAAGGGGGCGGAGGAGCCGAGGGGTTGCCAGTGTTTCTATTAATTTTCTTTATAGCCTTGGTTTTTCTGTCTGTTACTTCCTTGTAGTAACTACAAGTTGAGTTTCTTACATCGGCCTTGTGCCTACCGAGACAGTTCGCACACACTGGATTTTCATTTTTCTTTTGACACTGCACTGAATAGTGGTTCCCGGCACAAAAAGCACACTTGATTGGGTAGTTACAGTTATTTTTTGTATGTCCGTAGTCCAAACACCGTTGACATTGAATGGGACCGTTGTGTTTTTTCCTTTTTTCTGTAATCACTCGATGGTTGCATATTTGGTTTATTTGGAGTATGGTTTCGGGTGTTTCTGTGCCGTCGAATTCGGCTGCGACCACTGGTATAGGATTACCTTCTTTTTGTAGTCTTGTGATATTTAACACTGAAGGGTGACGCTGTTTAAGGTCTGCAAAAATGTCCTGTTCAAAAATAGATTGATGAAGGTTTTTGAACACAACGGAGAATTTTTTGTTGGCGGGGTCCTTGTATGAGTGGAATTTCCGTTGTGTGTGTATGAGGTACTTTATAATTTTCCGAAAGTCTGTAGGGTTTTTTGCACTAATCTTTATCTTATTGTACTTTACATCTGTTACGAAATTGTTGGTAACATTGGTTCTGAGTTCTATTATAAACTGATTGAGGTTACTTATTTCTGCCACATAGATAGGAGGAATTTTTTCTATTGGAGTTTGCTGTTCACCCAAAGTAACCTTTGTATATTCAAAACGTCTTTCCTCGAGATGTTGTCCTAATCTTTCAAGTTCAGTAAATCTGTTGCCGATTGGAACTCCGTAACTGTACTCTACATCACTAGTTGGATTTACACTGTCTGCACTGGGATCGGAATTGAATCTTTTGGGATCTTGAAAGTTTATGTTGTCACTGACTGACCTCTTGTTTGTGTTGCTTCCGTGTTGAATCAGGGGTTGCTGCGCGTTGTACCCTTGTAGAGTTGGGTTGATGGCCGCCGCGCTGTCCTCGTTCCGTTGCTGGTTCGAGGCTGGGTCGACGGTTTGATCCATTTTTTCTTCTTCTGATGATGAAGTATTTTGATGCACAGAATTCACTTCGCTGTTGATTTCATCGTCGAAATCAGAATTGATGAGGGATTGTAAGGCCTGGTTTATTGCCCGGCCGGTTGATGGGTCGACGTCGTACGCCATTCACTCTCACTGCTCGCACTCAACGGACTACTTTGGTCGCACTGGGCGGACACGTCTGTTCACGACCGCTGCTGAGCGAGAACTGCAGATTACAGAGGTGGCCAAATTGTTAGAATATTTTTCTCTCGAATTAATGGATTATAATGTGTCCTGGGAAGTCGATGACAATAGTGCTGATCGGAAGAGGAATGTCTGTTACTGGTACTGAAAATGTGTAAATAGGCATTGATTCAATGAGGTACGACCAATATGTAGAGATCCTAAAGAACCAACGATGCCCATACGAGTGGTTTGGAAGAAATCCATGCATATACATGCATGACTTCGCTCCATGTCACAATAGGAAAGAAAGTTGGAAAATATCTGGACATCCATCAGACTATGCTCCCCCAACGGGATACAAATACCCCTAATATGGATTCCATAAAAACTGCTCAACCTATAGTTTAAAAAATGCTGAAGAAAGAAGGCCCTTAAAACTAGATCAAAAAATCCCTCTCCCATGCGGCAAAATGACCCTGAAATTGAAAGAATGGATTAAAAATTAATTTTCAACACGCATCTCAACAAATATGAAAGTTATGAATAAGGGCATCTTTATAAAACATTAGAAACCTGTACACACATTTTATTGTCAACATGTATGGTCGCAAATATATCTGTGTCATTCAACTACTCTAGTCGAATAATTTGACCACATCTATAGACAAAGTCTTTTAAAAGTGTCCTCACAGGTGAATGAACAACGATTAATGTAAATTAATAGGATTATTGTGAGAAAATACCATTTGATCTTTGGACACTTATAAACATGGAAAATAGAAGCACGACTTTTCTTTATTCTTGAACTATATTCCTTCACTTTATAGCAGCTACTCCTGATCTTCGAACAATGTGCAGTTTCCAACGCTGAAACACCCAAACTCAAAAACCGCGAATTTGAGGCACCAGGGCCGCGCCATCGTGCAGCTCGAAAGAAGACATAAAAGCCCAAGAGCCGCGGGAGAATATTGGATTGAAGGACATTAACCGTTCGAAAAACCATTTGGGGAAAATCGCCGGGCGAGGCCATCTCACAGCAGCGCCGCCTTCCCCCATTAACCGAGGGCATCTCCGCCTGCAGGTTAGCGGCCCGGCCGTTGGGCCGCCCCGTCGCCGCCCGGGGCGGGGCCCAGGAGATGACCCAATCAATCGGGCGGGGGCGAAGGCGCGGGCGGGCGGCGGAGGCCACGGCGGAGGTCGTAAAGAACGGCCGACCCTTTACGGGCCGCACTTAGCGCCTTAACAGTCCACGGGGTCGCATTAGCAGCGAGCGGCGACGATGGTGGAGGTTGCGAGGGCGGAGACGGAGGAGACGACGGTGGAGGTCAGATCCCGTGTTGGAGTTGGGTAAAGGTGGCGGTTGAGAAACAGGAGGCAAATGGAGTAGAAGAGAAGTGGAGAAATAGGATAGGGCAAGGGAGAAAGGAAGAGGGGATGAATGACAGAAAGAAGTGATGAGAATGGATCGTGAGGACGGACGTTACGAGGGTAGAGTCAGTACACAGACCAAGAGGGAGGCAACAAAGCTGATGGGAGGGTAGTCTCAGCTGAAGGTTCGTGACAAGTAGAATGGATTGAAAGAAGGACAATGGATGAACGAAAGTGGAGCGTGAAAGAAGGATTGGAAGCAAGCTGGTGGGCAGGAGACATCCTTCAGACTGGGGAACAGCAGAAAGCTGGTTAGTAGTAGAGTGGATAGGTAGGTAAGCGGACAAACATGCAAGCAGCAGGTGGACGAACGTGACGTCAGGCGGTCGGATAGGTGAGCGAACGCCGAGCAGAGTGATATACGAGTGAATGGACAAAAAGACGGAAAAAACGGGCGTATATAAGCAACTATAACCAGCAGGTGAACGCAGGGGTCGGGTGATAGGAGGGGTAGTGAGTTGGGCGGAGGGGTGAGCCTGTGTGTGTGTGTGTGTGGGCGTGTGAACGGTCGGATGGCAAAGGGGGCGCCACAGGAAGCGTTGAACTCCAGTCTGAGCCTCGCCCACCCCAACCTCGCGCCGTGAGGACATTAGGAGGCGATTGCAGGTCCCGGCTTCGAGGCGAAACTAGAGCTCCTTAATACACGGTTCACGGCTTCTCCTGGCTGCAAGTGCCTGCGGTGCGCCAGTCAGAGTCGTTTGCACCTTCGTGCGAGACATCACGCGACACTGTTTAAAGCAAATATCTTCATTTTCATGTCAGCGTTGTGTTCAGAACGCTCTTATGGAAGATCATTAGGGATTCAGTTCAATATATGCATGGTCTCTTATTTTTAGTTTTGCTGTTCGAAATCCTTGTTTGAAAAAGTATCATTCTTACATTTCAACTTACGTTTCGCAAGTAATATGTTAAAATGTGTAACATATGAACTAAGACAATAAAACAAAAATGTTACACTTATATTTTGTATGATACTCAGGTGTTTGGTTTTCCAGATATCTAGGAAACCTCTTTATGTATTGATTTTGTGTAAAATGGTACTGTAAGATTTTAGGAGACACTCACTCTATGTACTTCACTCCTTTATCTTCAACGTTCACTGAAAATCAATCAGAGTTAAGGTATCTCATACAGCAGTCTTAGCTCGCTAGCTTGATAATATTTCTCTTTCATTAATCATGAATGGACATAATTACAGATAGTGGTTTTATTTGAGCAAGGGGAATCTCTTCTGGAAGTGTAAATTCATTCTCATTATTTAATTTTAATTCTTTGCATTATTGATTCGATAAATTTTAATTAAGATAATAAACTGTGAAATTAAACATCAATTGATATGTTAAAAATAATTTATTTTTAAATACTACGTCCTTAGTTTAGGGCAGTGGCATACTCTTGCAGGAAACCATTCTCATTCAACACATGAGACCTTTTTTTATATCACTTACCGGTCTGGGTAAACAAGAGTGTCGGTGGTCGCAAGCTCATGGGTAAAACATGCAGGGAAGAAACCCGTCGACTCCTGATTTCTTCAGAATGCGGGTTGTGGTAGGCTGGACATCTGATCGCTAAATCCCGTATCAGACTTAGTTCTGATAAATTTGCAAAGATGAAAACTGTTCCGTTAACTAAAAGTCTCAGAAAACAGGAAGTGATAAAGAATCTAGGAACAATGGGCACCTTTCAGTTCCGTAAATCGGGACGGACTAAAATCCAACTGTGCAATCCAGGACGGGTTGAACCCGAAACGTGTAACCCTACACGGATTAAACACAAAAAGTATAATCATGAACGGATAAAAATTAAAAATGTGCGAACCCGAACGGGATAAAACCAACTGTGTAATCCTGGACGGGTGAAAATTAAAACGTATCACCCTGAACGGATAAAAATGAAAACGCATAAACCCGAACGGGTAAAACGTGCACCTATCCCGAACGTGAATGGTCGCGTGAATCCCACGTGTAACCCTATACGGATTAAACATGAAATGTATAATCCTAAACGGATAAAAATGTAAAAAACGCAAATCCGAACGGGATAAAACCAACTGTGTAATCCTGGACAGATTAAAACCAAAACGTACCACCCTGAACGGATAAAAATGAAAACGCATAAACCCGAACGGGTAAAACGTGCACCTATCCCGAACGTGAATGGTCGCGGGAATCCCACGTGTAACCCTATACGTATTAAACATGAAATGTATAATCCTAAACGGATAAAAATGTAAAAAACGCAAAGCCGAACGGGATAAATCCAACTGTGTAATCCTGGACAGATTAAAACCAAAACGTACCACCCTGAACGGATAAAAATTAAAAACACATAAACCCTAACGGGTAAAACGTACACTTATCCCGAATGTGAATAGTCGCGTGAATCCCATGCCCCCAGGGCGTCCGGGTGTCGCGGCGCGGTCGCCGTCGCAAGTGCCAAGCGGAGAGAGGTCCGCGTCGCAGCCGCGGGGGCAGAAACGGGGCCGCGGCCGCGGGGCCGTGGGAGGCGCGGGGGCTGTTTTTATCCCCGCGCGATCGCCCTCGCTCGGCGGCGCATTGTTCGGCCCCGATGCGTGGGAATCCCCGGCCACCTGCTGATGATGACTGTCGTGATGAATCGGTCGGAAAAAAGTGGCGGTGACGGCGGCGGCGGCTAATGCGCGCGGCACCGAGCGCGCGAAGACTGCAGCCGGTAATCACCTGAGACGCGGGTGAGGTCATTGCAAACGGATTAAGAGTTCCAACGCTCTCTGGAGGTGGGTGACAGCACGTCGTATGGTGTGTTGGCGACGATATGGCCGATGTATAAGGCCGTATATCTGGGGGCTGAAATACAAAAGAATTGTCGGCGCTCAGCTCTACACGCTCTCGTTCCTGGTTGACCAATTGCTCAGTCAATCATGACAGGCTAGTACAGGGAATGCGCATCTGAACCCTGATCTTTATAATGCATTTCAGCCCTGAGGACAGCCACGACATAAACATATGTTACGAAAACTTTGTACGGTTCCTAAGAGTTCTAGGAGAGGACATTGGCAACATTTACCTTTGTATGTACTTACCAAAAGTAATATTCTATAATAATAATAATAATAATAATAATAATAATAATAATAATAATAATAATAATAAAATAATAATATGTTTTGCTTTTATTGTGAAATTTCTTTCCTTAATTTGTAAATTTAATTTATCATTAACATTATCTCACAAGTGTAACCAGTTTCTCAACTAATAGCAAAGAGCTGTTGTAGAGGAGATGTAACCATCTCTAATCCCAAGCAGGTGGTTCCCCTATTATGTGGTTGTACAAAAGGTAAATAAATAGAAAATATTGAAATTTTGTCTTTGTAAACGTATGAATATGTAACGCTTTTCGCATATTATCTTTGATGAACTTTTCAAATGAAAGTTTTCAAGGGGCAAAATTATACAGTACCATACTAACACGAACAAATAAAAATATTGTAATTTTTTCTCTTTTGTAATAGATAACACACATAAATATTAATCTAATGAAATTTGTGCGTTGTGCGCCAAATTGTTTTTAATTCGTGATTTTATATAGATCACATATATACGATAAAAGGTGTATGCCTGTGGATACGTTATTATTATTATTATTATTATTATTATATAATATCATTATTTGTTTTCTTTTCACTACAAAAAGTGTCGGAGGACAATCTCAAGACACAATTTGTCAGTACGAAGTCATGGAGCTTCGGTGAAGAAATACTTTTACTTATGGTCTTGTGTTGGTCCAGTTCTCACAACTTGTAGTCTTTTACATTTTGATGGATTCAAGTGATTTATTATTATTATTATTGTTATTATTATTATTATTATTATTATTATTATTATTATTATAACAACACGTCAACCATTAGCCTTATTTTCAGAAAACAATTATTACGGAGTATCAGTTGACAGGTTGCTGGGACCGTCCCTAAATGGCGTGCAGGTATCGCCCTCGTCTTGCGTTGCTGCGCGGGCAGTGGGCAGCCCGCGTCCGCGCTGGCGCCCCGCCCCCCGCTCCTTCCCGCCCTCGGCCGAGGTCCGAAATTGCCTCTCGCGTTTCCTGCGCAGATCTCGTGCCTGGGCGTCGGTGGGTCGGGGCGGAAGTCCGACTGGTTCTCGAAGGGGTGCGCTCTTGAACATAACGGCCGCCGCACGAACACCGAATCGCCGGCGCCCGAACACGACTTCGCTTCATCGAACGCCCGTCGCTGAGCATCGCGCCCACGCGCACGTGCACGTTCGCGCGTTTGTGCACACGGAAGGCAACGCGAGTTTCTCGCTCTTCACGGGCACAGTGGAGCCGCATGTCCATCGGAACGGGCGCAAACCACTGATGAAGGAAAAGGATAAGTTCCGTTCGTTTACCGTTACAAATAAGTTTTCTATAATTCGGCAACGAAAATATCTAGTTTTTGAAATGTTAATCTCTCGCTTTTTTAAATTTATTATTATTATTATTATTATTATTATTATTATTATTATTATTATTATTATTATTATTACTATTTTTCATCTTTGATCTATCAATAGTTAAATAGTTGGGAAGGGATTCTGAAACTCAGGAAAGCGTGCGCAGATGATTTTCTCCTCCCATACGTCACATACAGTTTTTTGACTAAATAAATAAATAAGTCTAATTAAAATGGTTCATTGTGTTTCTAGGCGCGTTAACTCATACTAGTCCCGTAAGTGCTGTGCATTTTTTTATTACGGGAGGTGGCGGTGTTCTCTCCCTGCTGGATGGTGAGATATGGGCCGATTTACACTCGGCTTGCGGAGTTTTCCCCAGCTAGGTACCTCCCATTAACGGAACCCGGCCCGCATTGGGACAACTTCTAAGCTTCCGACTGGTCTCCCGACATGTGTGGCAGTGTATTGCATGAAAGTGTAATGTATGTAAGTGCATGTGTAAGTATGTGTGAAAGTAAGAAAGGAGGCTAGGAGTAGGAAGAGGAATGGAAGATTGCACGTGGTTCGTGGCTCATTCGTTAGGGTATTGTTCCGACATTAGCCAAGTGTTGATCAGAGAAACAATGAAAATCTATCGTTCAGAGCAACAGACTGCTAGAATTATTCTCCAAACAGCGACTGAATTCGATCTAGCTATCTATCCGGTCAGAGGCACTGTAATGACATCAGCCTGAGCCACTTCAGCCGGTAATGAAAATGGTGGAACAGCTGTTTGTAGAGACGTTCAAATGTGTCGAGTCGAAGGCTGGTTGTGTCGCGAAAGAATGGCTGCTTCATCACGTGATTATGCTGTGATTCTCATACTCCTCAATCACGTATTCCATCGTAACTTCATTCATTTCATTTTCACCCTTCACAAGTAAGTATGAAATTAATCATCGCCTAAATATATTTCATGTCATTCGCAATGTTTTGTTTGACACAGAATCAATCACAAATCCAGAAATGTAATCCATTCTATTGTCACCCTTTATACCTCATGATTCTCCTATCAACTTTCAAATAGTGGAATGTAAGACAGACTACGCCTGTGCTTATCGCTCACGAAAGTGACGGAAGAAGGTGGAAGTCATCTTCCTATTATTTCTATTCTTCCATTTACTTTGAAATTCGTGTTAGAAAAATAAATTGAAAGCAGAAATACTGGAAACTGTGATATTTTTAGATGTACTAAATTATGAGGAGAAATTATACACTGAATTATTATCAAAATATTAATGGAATAAAAATATTAATATAGAACATTCTAACAGGTTATAACAATTAATAAAACCCAGTGGGTCGAAGTCGAACCGATGTCAAAGTTACTGTTTATGAAAGTAGTTCAGTTTTTGTCAATAATACTTTAATTGAACGTTGTGCATTAGCAAACAATATCTGTTTGAAATTTCACCACAATTATACTATTATTAACATTAAGTTTTGCATTAATAAAATATTCTTCATGAAGTATCAAAGAAGGGATACACGAAACCACTTAAAATTTATTTCCCTCCACCAAAACTTTTCTTTAAACCGCTAGTTCCTTCACCTGATAAAAACACTCTTGTGACCTCTGAAACAGTTGCCAGCGCACAGAGCGGGCATCGGGCGCAGTGTATCGGCAGCAATCGGCATTGCAGCGCAGCGGGGCGGGTCATTAGCCTTCGTGCTAATGGCGAGCGGGCGCTGGCGCACGGATTCAATGAAACCGAAAAGAAATCGCGGCGATCCGGGGCGGCCGCGCGCCGCGGGGCGCATCTATGGCGGCAATCGCCCCGACATGCAAGCGCGCGCCCCGGCCCGCACGCGACGCCCCGCGCCCCCCCCCCTCGCCCCCCACCCCACCCTCCTCGCCTAGTAAGAGACCGGGAGCGATAGCTCAGTGCGTCAACTGATGCCACTGCAGAGCCTCTGACCGGGAGGTCTTAGGTACGAGTCGTGACAGCGGCAGGAATTTCGACACTAGATTTTCAGCTAGGTCGAATTCAGTCGCTGTCTGGAGGAGAATTCTAGCAGCCAGCTGCTTTGCATCGGTAGTTTTCCGTGGTTTCTCCGATCAACACCAGGCGAATGCCGGAGCAGTACCCTAACAAACGGGCCACGGACCGCGCGCAATCTGTCATTCCCCTTCCTTGTCCTATCCTCTCCTCTTACACACACACTTACACTAACATGTACTACACTACCACGTATTTCGGGAGACCGGTCGGGAGCTTAGAGCTTGTCCCGGCTGGGGCGGTGCCCTGCTGGTGGAAGAGTCCTGGTTAGGGGGAAACCCCACTAGCCGACGGTAGGTCGGCTCCGGATCTCACTATCCTGCGGGGGAAAATCACCGCCATCTCACGAGAAAAAACATGCACTACACTAACGGGACTAACGACCAAAGCAGTTGACGCGCCCGGAAACACGAAAAAATCAATCAATCAATCAATCACACTTACACTAACATGCACTACACCACCACATATTCCGGGAGACCGGTCGGGAACTTGGGAGCTTGTCCCGGCTGGGGCGGTCCCTTGCTGGTGGGAGAGTCCTGGTTAGGGGGAAGCCCCGCTAGCCGAGGGTACATCGGCGCCGGATCTCGCCATCCAGCGGGGGAAGATCACCGCCATCTCCCAATGAAAAAACACGCACTACAGTTACGAGACTAATGACCTAAAATGTTGCCTGGAATCACTAACCAACCAACCCGGGAAGAGGGCCCCCGCGCTGCCGCCGCCGGCCCGAGACGCGCCTTGCTCTGACGGCGGATTTAACATTACGCTAAGTAGACCGTATTTTGGAACCTACAAATTTCAAGATATTCACTGATTTAGGTGACTCGGGGCATCAACTGACGTCTTTGCACTGCCTCTGACATGGAGATCCTAGGGTCTGAATCACAATGGTGAGAGGATTTGTGACAGTAGCTTTGTAGCTAGGTCGAATTCAGCCGTTGTCTGAAGAGGAATTCTAGCGGCCGGCCGCTCTGATCGTAGGTTTGCGTGGTTTCTTCTATCAAAACCAGATGAATGCCTGACTATTGTCCTAACAAACGGGCAACGGACCGCGCGCGATCTTTCTTTCCTCTTCCTTGTCCTATTTGTACCCCTTTCTTATACACACACACACACACACACACTTACGTGCACTACACTAGCACACATGTAAGGAGACCAGTCCAGGAGCTTAGAGCTTGTCCCGGCAAGGCCGGTGCCCCGATGGTAGGAGATACCTGCTTGGGATAATCTCCGCAAGCCGACGTTGGTCGGCGCACGATCTCGCCATCTGGCGGGGAAAGATCACCGTCACTTCCCAAGGAAAACATGCACTACATTTAAAGGTCTTATGACCTTAGTAGTTGACGCGCCCGTAATCACTAATAAATTCAAGAAATTTGTTTTGATAATTGTACAGATGTTCTTTTAATTCCAATTCCAAAGGATGTCGAAAAAACATGAGTAGAGTAACCAAACATATTCGGTTAAAAACTCATATCACGTATTATGAAATTAATATACAACGATTCTTACATTATTACTGACTGTCTACTTTCAATGGTGAAATATTTCGGAGCTATTCCGAAATTCTAAATTTGTGTTCTTTGAAATCAATAGAATTAAGAAATATAATTTTTTAATCGTTTCATGATTAAAATAATTCGAATTTCTGAATGTGGAATTCAAGCGGAAAGGAACAAGAAAATAAGTAATGTATTTGTTATACTTCAGTTACATACATTCGTAAATTTTACACTACTTAAGGTATTTTTTGTTTTCGTTTTTAAAGCACTCACGTGTCGTGTCATCTGTCCCGTTCACCAAGTGCCCCCTCGCTCTCTTTGACCTAGGCTATCAAATTTTTAACACCTTTTTAATTTGCTTTTTTTACATTAAAGATATTAAAAAAATTTATACGATATTTCTACCAGACGCAAATATTGTGTACTTATAAATAATTGATTATACGTATATGTATAAATAATTCTCACCACAATATAATTTAATTAAACGATATTTTTGTATTCATTTTACCTCTCATTCTAAATGGATATATATTTGATCAATTTACACTTTCTTTTGTTACAAATATGGAAAGAAATATTTCTATAAAACATTCGAACTTATGCATCCGCTGCAATTCGTCCGCCCCCAAAAATTGCGCGCCCTAGGCTGCAGCCTACTCAGCCTGTTCCTCTGGCACTGCGTTCGCCCCTCGCTCTAGCACCAGCACTTGACCCTCGCTCCCTTCCCTGTTCGTTGGGATTCAGGACTGACGGCGCACGCCGCGCTTGCTGCCTTGATGACGGATTTGAGGCGTTTGAATTTGAGGAAGAGGTGCAAATATGTGATATTTCACGTTTCGTAGAAAAATGTAATGCAATATATTGATAACTTGAAATGCGGTGCACCTGCCGCAGTATTGAGTAATTTATTATTATGTGCAGTCTGATATTGAAATTTCTTGCAATAGAGACCGAGTTACTCTCCCTCTTTTACAATATTCTGTTTAAGGTAATGTTTAATGAAGGAGGGTCCAGCCCATACAATCAGGTTGCTACCTCCCTCCCTCAGCGCGCTTCCGGTTAGCCGCACACTCATCAGAAGTTGCATTCTTTAAGAAGCACTACAGGTCACTTAAAGAGCATTGTCCCCGACATTATGCATTGTCTTGTCTCCAATATTTTTATATTTTTAATAATTTGTGAACTGGTTGACTACAAATCATATACTAATATGTTCGTATACATGTTGCTAAAATACTCATTATTTAAGATAGTAAGGAATTTGATTAAGGTTCAAAATTACTTTCTTTCAATTCCAGGAAATTCTGGAATAGATTTTCAATAGAATTATATGAAAAGAACTTTCGGAAATATAAATTAAATGCTACATTTCAATCACTGGTTTAAGTATAAGTTTTAAAGAAAATGAAAATTTCCTCCTCAATAAAATTTTCTCCCTACATCTCTTTTAACGCCGTGATACTTATCATGATATCCGAAAAACCTTATTGCTCTACTATTCGTTATCTTTTACTTCCATTTTAATTACGTTCTTTTAAGAATGTCATGGAAAGTACCGATGGATGACTGTATGGCATCTTACTATTCATTTGTTCTTCTGAGTTAACTTCATTGTCAACAACTCTCTACTATTTTTCCGATTATTTCAAAGAAAAAATAGATCTTAATTTCCGTTTTGTGTAATAAAAAAGGGAAACAAAAATTTCTTGAAGTTATGTGCTCTAATTTGGAAAAGGGATTCCAAGTTTTTACATTTAATTCATAAACGGTCATAAATTTTAGGGCGGATAATTATTAAACGTGTTTTGCCGTAAAGAATAGTGACAAACATTTTTATGTTCATATTTTTACCCCACGCTATTGTGAATACATATGGATGCAAAATTGAGTTCGAAGAATCCTTATTTTTCATATTCACTTCATACCAAAATGGACCGTGTTACCACACATCTGGTTTTTTGTGCAGAACACTCAAGCTACCGTAGTAATAAGGCTATTTAGATTCTATAAAAGCAGTTTAAAATAGAACTGGATCCGGAAAGCAGAACATTTGAGATCCGAAAATTTTTGATCACGCAAAGGATGCTTTACAGGAGCCGGTTACTTCGATGAGTCACACTGGCCTGTAACTGTAATGGGATGTAATTTGATTCAGCTCATGAGAACTCACACCTCACGCGATGGCCGTCATCACACGCACTTCGGCTGACCCGGACACAGGGAGAATCGTTGGCCTGTTTTGCATCGGGACGAAACCAAACATTTCAGGGGACGCATTTTTAAACCTTCTTTAATCATTCAAATCTTTACGTGTTTTTGATGGTTATTGTTAAAAATAAAAAGTCGATACAACTGCTTTGACTAAAAAAATCTTTGGATTCTGCTACTGAAATTCATTTTTGCGAGTGGATACACAGATTCTTTTCAGATATTCATGAGAATTTTTGAAATTTTAAACAATTGTGAATCGGTTAAAAGTGTGCCTTAATGTAACACACGTCGAATTTCCAACGCCTAAAGAAAATTTCACTCCCTGTACCCAACTGGATTCCTGAGTCAGATCAATTGAACCGTTGGCGGTAATCTGCAAACTTCACTGTAATTGATGAAATGATATCCATAACAGCATGTTTAAATACAACAGACTGCAGTTCACTTCTTAAAATAACGAAATAAATGTTCTGAAATAAAAGTCAATTATTACAAACACGATCCTAACCAGTATTCTCAGCTGAAAGATTACATCTCATTCAGGTGAAATATTGAAACTTTGATGTTTCTGGCAGATATTTTGCTACGATGAAATTCGCTTTAGAATTTAATAAAGTACATGAAATTAAGTCAAATATTATTTAACCAAATTGTTAAACTGGAAATATTTCATTAAGTGTACTTACTCTAAACATGTTATGTCCACTACTCAGATTCGGAGAGTGTAATTTTGTACGTATACACATTCTCCATTCTTGTACAAGGCTTGTAATATATTCAGAAAATGTTACGTCACCATCACAAGACACTTTTTTGTTTCCCTTAAAGAAAAATTGTTAATTTTTCAAACCACCAAATGCATGTACACCTCGATAACTCAGAAGAAAAAGAAACAAACTCGAGTTATCCAATATTTAGATATAATAGACTTCAATAACCGAAGACCGTTTGCGCAAAGCAAAGGTACGGAAAGTATGAAAATGAATTAAATTTGATAAATCAGATCGAGTATTTAAAAACAAGAAAACGAAGCTTCACTGTGCGTCGAGACGTGTGTTCGTCGGTTTGTTATAAACTCATTGGCCGTATTTTCGTCATAAATATATTATAATTCATAAATTTACGTTACCATTGGATTCGTTTTCACATACATGAACAGAATGAAATACCAGTACAGTAAAAGCGGAAGCCTCCCGCTTTGAAGCCATGCCTTCCTCATGAATTGCGTCATCTCTCATCGAATGCCGGTCGACCGGAGGGAATCGTTCGACGTGTTTGAACAGGGCGAGCAGAGCACCCTCCGCCGTCGGATCTGCTCATTCTTCCTCTCAATATTGCGAGCGGTCGGTGCGCGGAGCCGGGGACGGGCAGACGAAGGGCGGGGCGATGGGGGCGGGGCGGGGAGGGGGTGGCAGAGTGTGCGGGCGGGGCCAGAGGTCATGCAGCCGGCCGGCCGACCAAGCGACGGCCTACTCGGCTCCAATTCACCTCTCGAGATGGTAATCGAAGCGCCGGGTAATTGGCTGACCCTCTCCCTGCCGCTCTCGCCGCACACCCGTCTCCGTCACCACCCCGCCTCGCTCGCTGCCGAAGCCCCGGAGGCTGCGGGCTAGCCATTCCCCGCTTCCACTCTCTGCCATTCTCTCCCCGTCTCTGCCCCGCCCCTGTGACCGCCTAGATCCCCACCTCTGCTACTGCCCCCGCCCCTGTCTCTGGCCTTGTCCCCCGCCCCTACCCCCGCCCATGCCACAGCCCCCGCCACTGCCCCTGTTCACGCCTTGGGTCCAGACCCCTGTCCCCGCCTACGGCCCCCGCCCCTGTCCCCACCCCTGCCCTTGCCCACGCCTTGACCCACACCTGTCCCCGCCTAGGCCCCCGCCACTGCCCCCGCCCCTACCCCCTGCCCCAGCCAACCCCTGCCCTTGCCCACGCCTTGCACCCCGTCCCCGCCTAGGCCCCCGCCACTGCCCCGCCCCTACCCCCGCCCCAGCCAACGCCCCGCCCTGCCCCCGCCCCTGCCCCTGTCCCCGCCTCTGCCCCCGCCCCGCCCTCCGGAGACTGCCCAGAGCGAGCGAGTTGCCTCGTATTCCGAAAGTGTCTTGGTCGTCCGGGAGTTACAGGGCAGTTTCGTGCGAGAGCGGGTAAATCGCCCTGATCTCCGGTTGCGAAATCGTTGTGCTCCGAACCTCAAATACATCGTATTAACGGATTTTAAAATAAGATAAGGCGGATTAATTACGTTTCTACACAAAACTGCTGGATGTGAACGATGTAAACAACCAAAACTGCATTTCTAGAACTGTTTTCTGATTCGTTGTTTACTGCGAAATGGAAATGGAATTCCATAGAGTTTCAGATTTGTGTAACATAATAAGATTTCAATCAAATGGAATTGAAACCACATTGATTTTGAAAGAAACATATTTGTTTATTATCTCGCACATTAGTTATATAGTATAGAGAAATTATTATAATGTTGCAGCAAAGAACGGCAAATCTTGGATGGGAAAACTTGTTGACAGGCTCTGCTAACAAAAAAGTGGAAAAATCTTGTCCCTATATGAAGTAAATTACGTCCCCTAATGCCTTGTGTTCAAACTTTTCTCACAAATTGGTCCAAAATGGTTCATTATTTTTTCTAAGGATAGAGTGAAGGAATATAATAAATGGCGCAAATATCACTTTCGGTAAACTCTTTGAATTTTTGAAAATCGCAAAATTTCAAACTTTTTTCAGTATCTTCCTACAACTACTACATTGACCTCTAACGTTTTCACCGTGAAATGTTATTTAATGACATCTTAAAATAAGGTTAGGTACAATGATTCGAAAATATAAGTAGATTTCGCGAATTTTGCAAGAAATATAGTCAATGTCTAAACTCTTATTTTTTCAAAAACAGCTCCAAATTCTTTTTTTAAGTTTTTCTCAAAAACAGCATATTATTCTTATAAAATGGTACAGGTACCACTTTGGGGAAACTCTTTGTATTTTCGAAAGTTGCAAAAAAACTACAATATTTTTGATAAGTTTTTTTCCTTTAATGAAATTGTTTTAAAAGATTAGAACCTCACATAACAACACGTATTTTTTTTTTAAAAAAAAAGAAAGGAGTATTTTTTTATTTCTTTAAGTTTTTCCTCGATAGAGCAAAGGGGTTACTCCAAACTTCTAAAAGAGCGGAGGTTCCATTTCCGTTGAATTCTATGAAAAAATATTGCAAAAGTTACAATCAATGCGAGAAAGTATGGTCTGTTGTAACATCACTAGTTTTAAACAGAGGCACGGAAGCTTTAGATAGCTTATAGCTTTAGACAAAGGTAGTGCGTTGCGTTCCATAGTCCGACGTTAAGAGATTTTATGACAAAAATGGCCGATTTCCGCCACATGATTACAATATTTTATCCTTACTACGTACAATACTCTCTCTTTACATCCTACGTAGTAAGACAAAAATGTAAAAGAAAACAATACTTTTTCTGTATCACGGGACTCCCCTAACCGGTATTTCCATTGAAATCTGAAAATCAATTTTGCGCAGAATTATGTACCTTTATCTACATTAAGTATATTATTCCGTATATATATATATATATATATATATATATATATATATATATATATATATATATATGATAAAGTAAACATGAGTAAAACAGCGTTGAGGTTATATTTTTAGAATTGCTATTCTTCCCTAGCTGAAACTCATCCTGCTTCGAGTACCTTTTAACGACAAGTCGGGGGTCGTGGGTGCCGCGTCCGCGGAATTTGCAGAGCGAAGCAATTTCTTCTGGAGAGTCAGTGCTGCAAACCGCATTCGCCCGAGAAGTTCATTCCGCCCCTCCGGGGACATGTCCTCGAACGTGCCCATCGGGCGGTGGCGGTTCCGTCACCGGCGCTGCCAACACACCCCGCGAAAATACCTCCGCAGCTTCAGGGATGAAGACCTGCGTGGTGCCCTGATACTGAAACCGGAGTGCAAATCCTGGTCAATCCACGGAGGTTTGGTGGTGGTTAGCAGGAAGTTTTTTCTCAGGATTTTCCCATTTGCACTGATTCTTATTCCAACACTGCTCCATTACCATCCAGTCGTGCCATCATCTTTCACTAAATATTAAAATCGCTCAGTAATCCATTCAATGTATAATCAAAATATTAGGTGCTGGGAACATTAAAAAACTACTACTGGACAAAATTCACAGATATAGCTTTTGTGTGATTGAAAATATATTAATCCATTTTTTTCTTCTATGCACAAATGCGTAGGCAAAATCTATGTAAGTAAAATAGTGGAAAAATATCCTTTGAATACTCATTTATTATTATGAATAACATTTATTTTTTAGTGTAACCTTTTTAAATCCATTTAGAGCCCAGTCAATCAGTTTAAAAGTACTAGACATGAGTCAAGGTTAAAAGAGGCTGAAACCTGATCACGAATAGCTTTTGCGTGGTGTCGAATTCGACATTGTTAGATGCTAAATGTTTCTTTTTTAAGAAAATTTTTATTAATTGGAAAGAAAACGTTCCTTTTCAATTCCACAAAAATAATACGAGTGCATAATACGAAGAGAACTAGGAATATTGTGACAAATAATGTACGTCGACAATATGAAGTTCAAACCCCTACGATAAGTATTTTACTTTCATTTTACGAAATATCTTTCAATTTTAAGAAGCTTCATACCTGATTGGAATGCGAGGGACATTTATTATCGGTACAACGTGGTGGTTGGCAGCCCTGGCCGCCAAGTAGGTCCACCCCCGTGTCGGGGAGGCACGCGCGGCGGGCAGCCGCCGAAGGGGCGGAATAAAAAGTAGCGCGGCGCTCTCAATACCCCGCTCTGCATTCGTAAGGAAGACGAAGTGGAGCACGGGGGAGGGGGCAGACGCTTCGCGCGTCGCGGCGCCCCGAGAGAGGGGGCGTCCAGGTGACTTGCTCCACTCCCGCCCCCGGTTTCCAAGACATCGCGCTGCCTTCGCCGCCCCCGCGAACCTGTGCGCTCCTCCTGAGCAGCCTCCGCCTGGCCCACAGTATTGTTGCGCCTCTATCTCTCCCTTCCTTTCTCTCTCCCTCTCTCTGTCTCTCTACCTCTGTCTCATTCATTCTCTGTGATTCTCTCTCTGTCTCTTTTCCTCTCTCTGTCTCTCTGCCTCTCTGTCTCTCTACCTGTATCTCTGTCTCTCTACCTCTCTCCCTGTCTCTCTACCTCTCTCCCTGTCTCTCTACCTCTCTCCCTGTCTCTCTACCTCTCTCCCTGTCTCTCTACCTCTCTCCCTGTCTCTCTCCTCTCTGTCTCTCCTATCTCTGTCTCTCCTTTCTCTCTGTGTCTCCCTCTCTCTGTGTCTCCCTCTCTCTGTGTCTCCCTCTCTCTGTGTCTCCCTCTCTCTGTGTCTCCCTCTCTCTGTGTCTCCCTCTCTCTGAGTCTCCCTCTCTCTGTCTCCCTCTCTCTGAGTCTCCCTCTCTCTGTGTCTCCCTCTCTCTGTCTCCCTCTCTCTGCCTCTCCCTTTCTGTGTCTCCCTCTCTCTGTGTGCTCCCTCTCTCTGTCTCCACTCTCTCTCTGTGTCTCCCTCTCTCTGTGTCTCTCTCTCTGTCTCCCCCTCTCTCTGTCTCCCTCTCTCTGTGTCTCCCTCTCTCTGTGTCTCCCTCTCTCTGTCTCCCTCTCTCTGCCTCTCCCTTTCTGTGTCTCTCCTTCCTGTCTGTCCTTTCCCTGCCTCTCCTTTCTCTGTCTCCCCTTTCTCTATCTCTCCTTTCTCAGTCTCTCCCTCTCTATGTCTCTCCCTCTCTATGTCTCTCCCTCTCTATGTCTCTCCCTCTCTATGTCTCTCCCTCTCTATGTCTCTCCCTCTCTCTGTCTCTCCATCGGGTGAGATGGTTCAGGGGAACAGCTGTTGTCATTGCTGCGTTTGTCATTGCTGTTGTTATTGTCATCGTCTCTGATCGGGAGGTGCTAGAGTTTAAATTGCGACGGTGGCTAATTGTCGATACTAACTATAATGCAATTTTTTCTAACCGTGCGGCTGGCAGATATCAGCTGTAGACGGTTCGGGAGCTTGAATGTCACCATAGTGACATCACTGTGGTGACATTTAAGCTCCCAATTGGATGAAATCGTCAACAACTGACATCTGTTAGACGCACCGTTAGCAAAATCGCACTATAGACAGCTAGGTCAGCATTGGCAGCTGTCAGGAGGAGAATTCTAGCGGCCGGCAGCCCCGATCGGAAATTTCTCTTGGTTTCTCCGATCTATATCAGGCAAGTGTCGGGACAGGACCCTAACAAACGGGGCACGGACTGCGTTAGATATTTCCTTCCTCTTCTTTGTTCTATCATCACCCCTTATATACATATACTTACACTTGCCACCACGCACTACCCGACCTCACATGTCGGGAGCCGAGTCGAAAGTTTCTAGTTAATGTCGAATGGAAAGATGCCTCCCTGAGGGAGATACCTGGAAAGGGAAAAGTTGCAAGCCATCGTGTAGGTTGGCGCCGGATCCCATGTACCGGCGGCGGAAGATCACCACCACACTCAGAGATACAACATGCACTAACCTACGGGACTAATAACCTTAGCTGTTGACGCGTCCGGAAACACAAAATAATCCACTAATTTCTTTCTCTCTTTCCACTCCTTTCTGTCACTCTCGCCCTTAGCTCAGATGTGGAAGTATTCCTAACAATCAGATCTCATCGTGCTCTTCTTCGTCTCTCTAGTATTTTGTTTTTGCATACCCTCCGATGCACATTACCTCCTTTATTTATTATCTGCGAACAAGTCTCATAACCTCCTAATTCACTCTCGTCATATGAGCATACCTTTCTCAAACCTCTCTCTTTCAGCCCTTGTGTAACCTTACTGCAGCCCTCGCCTCACTTTTCGCGCTTTCAACTCGCTCCCGATCGGCCATCGACCGGATCTCGACTCGATGTTCCAATCTCGACCAATTTTCAACCAGTTTTCTATACCCAATATTCTCTCAGGCCCTTTTACCCTAGCCCATCCTTGTCTAGTTCCCAATGCAATGCTCCTCTTAACTTCCAAACACTGCTATACAGCGACTGTACTACACCTAAGGTTCTTCACGTATTCTCACTTCCATGAATGTTCTTCCTGTCTAGATCATCCCCTAAACTTTTGCGCGTCACCACAGCCTCAGCTCCGATCATCATGTGCCGTTCCCTCACCGAACTTCCTGGAACCTCCCCCGGGAGCTTATCGTAGAACGCATAATCACCTTACGCCATCTTCGCGTTGCCTCGCTCAGCGTGTACACCTTCGACGACCCTTACACCTTTCCCGCTGCTTCGCCGCCTCCACCGCGCCGCCTTCTTCCGCCGCCTCCCGCGCCGCGACGCCGGCATCGGCGGCGTCGGAGCGGCAGCCACCCCTCCGGCGACATCTGAGCATCGTCACCGGCCCTCCCCTCCCCGTCCCCGCCCGCGCAGCCGCTTCCTCCGTTATGGCCGCCGCCCCCTCCCTTAATGGAGTGTTAACGCCGCGGAGGGGAGGGGCTCCTCCGAGGAGCAGCATGGCTGCGAGAGGCACCAACTTCTGTTCCGCACGTCCCCGCTCGCCCTCGCCCTCCCCCCCCGCTCCGCTCCGCCCCGCACCGCCCCGCTCCACCGCGATCCCGCAGCGTTCCTTATTAAAACAGAAAAATTAACACGGCGCGTCCTCCCCAGGCTCCTTCCAAGATTCTATATCACCCCTCCCCCGCGGCGCGCGTGGCGGCGCCGGCCTCGTCTATAACCAAACAGAGGGGGTGATTTCACCCCTTTCGTCGATCGAGTAATCCCCTTTTATCTCGGCGAACCCTTTTCCTGCCTCGCTCGCGCGCTAACCAGATCCTATGGCCACCCTCCCGGGAGGAAAATGATAAAAATAAATTATATATAAAAGGCATTAATGTTCTTTAAGAAAGGATCTATATATCTTGCGAGATATGGTCTCGATGGAGGGATGAACAAAAAGAAGGGGTTCTCCCCAAGGAGGACTGGGGCTGGCCTTCGGACATATGGCGACGCCCGCTGTTAGTCAGCCGTTTCGACGCCCACGACGCCGCTGGGGCGGTCCCTACTAGATTAGTAAATGGGCGAAAGTTTTGGGGAATGTACTCCATAAATGCACTGTTAGGAAACTCGCTTTCTGGGCATCGAGGGGATACGCAAATAAATGGATATTTAATGTGAGACAAGTCTCACAATTAAAAGTATCTGCAACAGAAAAAGGAAACTACATTGAATCTCAAATTCATCTAAGATGAAAGAATATTTCATCTGTTGTGAACCAAAAGTAGAAACATAACATGAAATGATTTTCTCAGATGAAATACTTTAAACGATATATAGAATATTAAAATAGCAAAGTATCACATTTGATATATACATTAATATAAATACTTTTTATTCGAATGTGAACACAGATTATTTGAACTATCATTGAATTTGAAATATTTAACGCAAACATAATTGGTCGTATTAACAATAGCACACTACTCGTGGCACGTATCAGAAAATATACTACAGTTTTGAAAAAGTTGATATTATGGAAATACCACATTTCGAGCATGAAATATTCCCGTTATATTCTTATAAAATTCTTAGACAAGTTAAGCAAGTTAAAAATGCAAATGATACCCACCCAATTACAAATATGCTCAATCTGACTGAAAAAATCTAACACAACCAAACATAATAATTTAACATCTATAATGGCGAAAATACATATTAGATGACTTTGCAGATCATATCCTAAAAGAAATTGCTATCCAACCTTGAATTTGAAATGCACGTCCTGAAGGTTAATTTTCTCGGCAGACACGTGTGTGCAACGCTTTCTTTATGCTCCCTAAGACCGCTCACCGGCCGAAAAGATAGAATGATGGAAAAGTGCATCGGAAATCAGGCCGTGAGACCGGCGCATGACCAACGTGCATGTAGAAAATAAATTTTTCGTGCAACGTACTCGGTCCACCCTGATGCGTAAGAAAACTTCGCACAGTCGACCACTAATTAAAAACCTGTCTCAAGTTGCACATAAAGGAAGTGAGGTAGAACGAATTCAGGAGATCTGAATCTCATGATTTACCGAACACAGACGTTCACGATGCACTTTTTCGGTGTTATCTTCAAACTTGACGGGTACTCAAGGACACAAGAAATGAGCTGCAATGTGGAAGCAGTAAAAAAAAATTCGGAGCGATGGCACTGTATCTCCATGAAGCATCGGCCGACGAGAACGCCTTTTCGCTTTATCGTCGTAGAATATGATACGATAGGGAGAGGATTTACAGTGGGCTAACGAAGTGTTTCCTGCACGTAGAGGCCATGAAACTTCTCTTACGTTAGTAAGACTAGCGAGGCCGTTATTGAATTACAATCTACAAAGTGGTTTTTAAATGAAGTAAATTAAATAGATTCGTTATCAATGAAAGTAAATTGATGAATGAAATATACTTAATACAATACACAATACATTTTAAAGTAGAGAATTTTTAAACTATTTCTGTCATGAACACTTTCGATCCAAACATTTTGAAACAAAAGGAAAATTCGGTTCCAAGTTTTTTCTTAAAAATTTAATTAGAACTTACAAAACTCCCTTTAACCTACAATTAACTCTTGGCGTGCGAACACGTTGCTGATGAAGGAAGATCTAAAGTACGTTTACAAATTCGTTTGATATTTGTGATATTACAAGTACGTTTGATATTCGTGAAAACCCATAACGAAGGAAATGGGACCTCATTACAGATTTTAAAATAACGTACAGATAATACTATATTATAAAGAATTTACATTTTTTACATCCTTAAATATGATAGAATTTAAAAGGCAGACATCAAAAGATCTTGCAAAACGATTATTTTGTGATAATTTTGAAAAACATGTCAAGATAAAATGCATGAAAAGAGAGGTAGTGTATAAGCCGTAGAGTAAACCCTTAAAATTATGAAAAACGTCAATGAGTAGGTTTGCCTTAGAGTTACAGCATGTCAGAGAATAGAAGACCATATTAGAAGATAAAAGACAGGAGAGTTATAGAGGGAAAGGGTGAATGACAGTAAATATTAAAGAAGACGAAGAAGTAGAGAAAGATGAAAAATGATTCAGAGTAACCAAGCAATACTGACGAAGACGAAGGATACAGTTCCGGAGGCCGAAGGCAGTACAACGTACACGTTCTATCTTCACGCGCAAATACACGAAATCTTTCCCCTCTGACGTGGATGTGACAGAACTTTTTAATCCCTCTGTACCTGGACATCGCGGCTTTCTCCCCTTCAGTTCCGAACCCTTCTTTTATCGTCTTGTCCACCCCGCGCCGCCCGCCCTCAGACGCCGCCCCGCCCCGCGACGCCGTTCGCTATCGCCCTCCGCGCGCCCCAGTGGAGTTATGCCTCCGTAACCCTTCCGGCCCGCCGCCCGCGCCCCCCCACACCCCCAAATCCCTCGCGAACGCCGCGCCGCGCCGCTCCCTCGATTCTTTCCCTCCCTCAGAAGTTCCAATAATATGTACTTACAGGCTATAACCCGAAGACATTATTCTGTGCCCGGTGCTAATTACTTACACTGCGGAGAGGACGCGGCGCGGGGGCGGGGGCGGGGTGGGGAGGGGTTAGGAGGGGTGGGGAGGGGTTAGGAGAGGTTAGGAGGGGTGGGGTGGGGAGTGGTGGGGAGTGGTGGGGAGGGGGGGAGGGGGGGGTGGTGGGAGGGGTGGGGGGTGGGAGTGGGAAGGGATGGGAGGGTGGGGAGGGATGGGGAGGGGTGGGGAGGGGAGGGTGAGGGTGGGGAGGGCGGGGAGGGGAGGGTGAGGGTGGGGAGGGGGCCGAGTTAGGGTGGGGCTTAGGGGGAGGGAGTGCTGGCGGTCACGTGGAGGCGCGTTGCAGGAGTGAGGGACAGGGCAGGGGGTAGGCGGAGGAGGTGGTAGAGGCGGGGGCGGGGACCGCAGAAGCAGCGAATGAGGAGGAGATGAAGTGGTCCATCGACCAGACGGAAGATGGTCCAACGGTTTTTTGACTTTTCTCTGGAAGACACCGCAGGAAAAGAGAGTGAAACTTCTTCGAGTTTCCACATGGGTTCGGAGATTCCATTATAAGTAATTATTTTGTGTAGAGGATAAGAATTATAATGTACTCCGAATTTAATCGAACACGATGACGCTTAGGAAAATTCATTTGACATACAAGGCAAACTAATAAAAAAACGCAAACTTATTTCATTCGTTTTATAGTATATATACATACATAGGGGGATTTCTTTTCATGTGGAAAAAAATCTTCAATGTCTTCTCCTCAAACAGATGAGCAGTGCAATCGTACCACACAAGTGTGCACTCCTTCCCAAAAATAATTCCTCAACGCCACCGGCCCTTGAAACCACACGCGTGTCCGGCGCGCCACCTTGAAGTGCCAGCGCCGACAGGGGCGCGCGTCCTGCGCGCCGGTGGCTGACGCTCACCAGATCGCTCTTCGGGGAATCGACCGCGAGATCAAATGGCCCACGCGCGCCCAAGCGCCTCCCCGCCACGCCAAATAAATGCGAGCGGGCGGGCGGGCGCAGGCACGTCGCGCGGGGTGGGGTGGGGGGCGGAGCGGGGCGGGGCGGCGCGAGGCGGGGCGGGGCGGAGCTGGGCGGGGCGGTGAGGGGTGGGGTGGAGCGGGTCGGGGCGGGGCGAGGCGGGGCGGGGCGGGGCGGCGCTCATGGGGCGGGGCAATCTGCCGCGGCGCGCCAACAAACACGCGCTCATTGCCCGCGCGCCGGAAACGTCATTCGGCGCGCGAATCGAAAGGCGAGCCGCGCGCGGGCGAGTCACGTTGCGGGGAAAGGGAGGGGGCGGGGAGAAGAGGTGTGATGAGGGGTGAGAAAGTGAAGAAGAAGAAGAAAGAATATGGAAGGATGGGGTTAGATGGATGAGGGACTCTGGTGATGGCGAGGCGAGACGGGCGAGACGGGCGAGACGGGCGAGACGGGCGAGACGGGCGAGACGGGCGAGACGGGCGAGACGGGCGAGACGGGCGAGACGGGCGAGACGGGCGAGACGGGCGAGACGGGCGAGACGGGCGAGACGGGCGAGACGGGCGAGACGGGCGAGACGGGTGAGACGGGGCAGGGCACGTCAGGTCAGGGTAAGACAGGATAGGGAAAGAGATAGGGTAGGGCGAAACAGGGTAGGGACAGTTAGGGCAGGGCAGAGTAAGACAGCGTTGGGCAATAGGCATAGGACAAGGCAGGTTAAGACAGGATAAGACAAGAGAAGGTAGAGCAAACCAGAATAGGGAAAGCTAGGGCAGGGCATGCCAGCGCAGGGCAAGACAGGACAGGGCAAGACGGTTCAGGGCAAAGTTGGGTAAGACACGTTACGGTAAGAGTGGGTAGGGAGAAACAGTAGGGAAAGTTAGGGCAGGGCAAGACAGGACTAGTCAGGGCAGAACAAGACAGGGCAGGAGAAGACGGGGCAAGGCCAGGCAAGGCACGGGATGGGTGGGGGTAAGATGAGGTAAAATGTAGCGAGGTGGGAAATGGCGTTGTGAGGCGGGATACGGCGAGACGAAACGAGTGGACGGGCATGGAGGTAATGGGTCGGTCGAAACCTTGTGAACACAGGGGAGATCTACAAAATGTCGCAAATCATGCGGAACAAAAACGTTTAAAAAAGTTATACAAAAAAGATACATGCGGTGGTTTAACATAAAATTATGCAGGTAGTGATGTTACACGGCCATGTACTATCGAAATGTGAATGAGTATACCTGTAGATAAAGCAAGGTTTTCCACTTTCTTAAAAATAATAAATTGAAAAAATGTAAATATGTTGATATATTTAAAACTATTTACACAATTTACAAGAAAATTACCTCAGAAAATTACTTTTGGAACGTCGAGAATAAAGGACAAAATAGCAATGCAGCGAGTAGAGTACGTGGCAAAGTTACATAGGGATACTCGTATACGGGACAAGATACACAGTAAATTCACTCGTAGTTGGCATTTCGTCAGTAGTTCACATTTTCAAATACACATCAAACCATTCAACTCAAAATTATTGCCAGACTAGTATGATAGTTACTAGTTTACAATAGAGATGGCTCCATAGTACAGAAATCGCGTAAAGCGATAACGAAACGGTAGTTTCTCATTTATAAGTAGTTTGTTTGAAAGTGTCAACTACATTTGGCACTTGACATATCAACTACCGGTGTCTCTTCCTTAACGAGACATGAAGACTTTTACAAATCAACGTGACAGGCCGATACAGAATGAAGAGTTGATAGATAAGAATGAGGAGTGGCAGAAGAAAGAAAAATCTACATACAATAGACTAGAGATCCGGTCCACGTGAGGCGAGACTGAAGAAAATAAGGTGTGAAAATGTGAAGACTTTATACATTTTCGATGAAACTTAAATGAATTTACATAAGCCCAAAATCCTATAAGACAACATTTGAAAAATATTACAAATTTCAAGAAGTAATTAATTTCAGAATTTGACATTTTGTTTTCGAGGTAAATTCACGCTTCCCTTAAAAGTAACACTTATAAAAGAGAAAAGTTTCAGAACAAACGCTTGTAAAAATGAGGGCTAATTTACAATACTAAGCACATAGCCGTTTTCATTTACAACGTATTTCACTGATTCTCATTATTTTCAAAACCGGTGTTAGCGTTTACATTAGTTTACTAAGCGGGTTTCCCTGATGAAAATCAACATTACTCTCATGACTAGAGACCGGAAAAATATGTAGTAGGAAACGTTAAAATAAGAACATAAATATGTAATGAAAACAGTAAGAATATGTAATAAATATGTAAAATAGGATATAATATGTAATATTAAAATACATTAATTATAAAAGAAATTTACGAAATACTAAATTCCATTGATAAACAATTTCATAATCAAATTTTAAAAATAATAGAAACGTTTTTAAAATCATTTGGAGAGAACAAGTTGATGCACACTTCACAACATACAACTTTCCCGTCAGTTGTAAAAGCTTAATATATCGCTGCCAGGGCCGTAGTTTTGCAGTCAGTCTAGATGCAATAGAAGACCTCGTACTAACTGGCGGTATCTACGACCAGCAAACAATCACTGCACTGCAAAGTGAAATGTTACACGCCGGTGATGGCCAAAATTGATAGGAAATTAAGGTTAAATGTCACGAAAAGCGGCGTCGGTGATACTTTTCACATCTAAAGGAGAAAATGATACCAGTCGATGACGCGCACTCTCCGCTGCTGAAATAAACTATGCTGGCGCGCTGAACTGTGGGAACATCAGACGTCTTCACACCGGGAGCGATAGCTCAGTGCATCAACTGATGTCACTGCAGCGCCTCTGACCGGGAGGTCCTAGGTTCCCACTCCCCACGGCGGCAGGATTTTCGACGCTAGCTTTTCAGCTAGGTCGAATTCAATTGCTGTCTGGAGGAGAATTCTTGCGGCTGGCTGCTGTGATGGGTAGTTTTCCGTGGTTTCTCAGATCAACACTAGGCGAATGCCGAAGCAGTACCCTATCAAACGGGCCACGGACCGCGCGCGATCTGCCCTTCCCATTCCTTGTCCTATCCTCTCCCCTTAGACACACACTTACACTAACATGCACTACACTACCACATATACCGGGAGATCGGTCGGGAGCTTAGAACTAGTCCCTGCTGGGGCGGTGCCCCGCTGGTGGGAGAGTCCTGGTTATGGGGAAACCCCACTAGCCGACGGTAGGTCGGTGCCGGATCTCGCCATCCAGCGGAGGAAAATCACCGCCATCTCCCGAGAAAAAAGTACACTAACGGGACTAATGACCAAAGCAGTTGACACGCTCGGAAACACGAAAAAATCAATGAATCAATCAATTAAAGACGTCTTCACATAAGGTACGTGGAGTAGACAGCTCGCAGCAATAACGTAGGAAAAAATGCTGAAATTTTTGAAAATCTTTTAATTAAAAATGTGTAAAAAAATTGATAAAATAAAAAATATTTTGTGAAAATAGAAAAACATGTAAAATATGTAATACAGAACTAAATATGTAAAAATATGTAACGAAAAAATGGGATAATTTGTCAGGACGGTGACGATTCGCCCAGAATACAAATCTGAGAACGGTACGTAGAAAGACAAAGAATACGTAATTACATAAAAATTCGGTCTCTACTTACATTAGCACGCGCAGATGTCCCCATCAAATCAATTAAAAAACGATCACATATAAAGCTACCCACGCAGCAGGATCGCTCGTGTAGGTATGCTCTCATTACGACCCGTCCTTAAGCCTTTCCAACGATTTCCAATTCCCATAAAACATACTATCTATGGCACGAAAACATTCTAAACTACCGGAAAGGCGTAGTGCGTTCCTAGCTTGATCCAGCGACGTGGAATTCGACATCAAACTGGTTTACGAACTCGACACCGGGTACCAGTACCGCAGCTCAGGAGTACTCGGAACGAGTTTCACAGCTGCCTACGCTGCACCGCCTCTTGAAGGAGAGTCTTCGCTGAACGAACGTCCACGAACTCCTGGTCCTTCTCTGGAGTTAATAAAAGACCAAGAAAACTCATATTTCCTTAAAGCGACTAATGAATTACTATTGAAATATATCTACAAACTTTTATCTTCTTTAGATTATAACGACCCTTTTACCTATAAATTTCTAGGTAAAGCATACATATATACCTACCCTTTAAAACACATTATTTATGCAAATGGTTTGAAATTAACTGTCTTTTCTGATAACAGTAATCTTTTGCAATAATTACAAGAGTTGAGCAGGAGCAAGGCGAAGAAGAAGAACAAGAAGGAAAGATCTTTTATCGCCAGCTTCAAGTTTAACGTTTTGTGTGTACAATGTTTATGTCTTATGGGAGCTGTTTATATGTAAATCAGCACAGCGGCGGCGTTTTATAGGAAGAGCAAAGCGGGAGGTGCTTCTGATAGGGAATAATAACAATAAAAAACAAAACGCGAGCGAGCGCCGCAGGCGGCGTTGGCGGCGGTGACGGTGCGGCGCCGCGGGGGAGGAGGCGGAGGGGAGGGCGGTGATGGGGGTGTGGGTGGGGACGGCGAGGGTTGAAAGAGGGTGAGAGCGGTGAGGGCGGGGGTGGGCAACACGGCCGCGTGGGCAAGTGAAGGGCGGGGATAGAGGAGACGGCGGGAGACTGGGTGGCGAGGGCGGTGGGGGGTGGCGAGGGCGGCAGGGGCGGCGAGGGCGGCGAGGGCGGCGAGGGCGGCGAGGGCGGAGCGGGAGGCGAGGACAGCGACCCTCGTGAGGGCAGCGAGGATGTCCGAGAGGGTGATACAGAAGATGGCGGAGGAGACGTTAACGATAGAGAAGAGCAATGTAATAGAGAAATTGGGGTAGAACCAAGACAGTGTAATTGTGATCGGAAACAGTAACTGAAGAAATGTTTTCATGTCATGTAAAAACGTGAAAAATTATATAGTATTTTTAAAGTAAATATTGTCATGTGTTTATGTGTTGATATTAGGAGATATATATATGAAATGAAATGATATTAATTGATATTCCGATCTTAATTCTTCTCTAACAGTTACCTCATTTTTATTCATGTTTCATGTTTATTCTTTAATCCAAATTGCGTTCTTTCGAATACATTTTATCCAAATTTATAAGTGTAAGAGTGTGTGTGTGTGTGTGTGTGTGTGTGTGTGTTTGTGCGCGCGTGCGTGAGTGCTGTGAAACACGTTTTGAAGATCAATAAACTTTTATTGCCTTTGAACATCCAGGTGTTTTAACGAAAAATGCCTGAAAATAACGATTCCAATTTTATTGGATACTAATGATGATCTAATTACAATCCAAGATAAGTTCTGAATTGTAGGAAATGGTACATAAATTGGGTTACGTAATCATGAGTTTTATTTTAAATTATGACGAAAATAGTACTAGATAATTACAGAGATATTCGGGGAACCCTGGCGGAGATAGTGAGGGTAACACCATCAATGGCCACTCACAATTTGAAGAGGGATGGGTACAACAAGATGGCTAGGCAATAGTGTTGATAGTGATATCACGTTTGTAGAGGTGACTGTAATGATGATCGCGTTGTTGGTAACAGCAGTGGTATTTGAGTTTTTTGGTGGTAATAATGGCGATGGTAGAGGTAAGGGTGTGATAGTGGTTAGGGAGGTGGTAGTGGTAAAGATGGCGGTGGTGATAAGGATGGAGTTATTGGCGAGAATCGTATTAGTGGTAGTTGTGGAGGAAATTAAGATTTTGGAGGTGGTGGTCATAGTAGCAGGGATGAAATTGGTTGTGATGGTGATGGTGGGGTTGTGGTCTGACGACAATGACGATAACAACAGTCGCGAAAGTAAGGCGGAAGAAAAGAAAGAGTGACCTTGATGGGAACGCAAAGTCCATGCCAACTTTATCGGTAATAATCCTAGAGATAGCACTGGATCCAATGGAAGCTGATTGATTGATTGATTTTTTCGTGTCTCCGGGCGCGTCAACTGCTTTGGTCATTAGTCCCGTTAGTGTAGTGCATGTTTTTTCTCGGGAGATGGCGGTGATCTTCCCCCGCTGGATGGCGAGATCCGGCGCCGACCTACCGTCGGCTAATGGGGTTTCCCCCTATCCAGGACTCTCCCACCAGCGGGGCACCGCCCCAGCCGGGACAAGCTCTAAGTTCCCGACCGGTCTCCCGGAATATGTGGTAGTGTAGTGCATGTTAGTGTGTGTGTGTGTGTGTAAGGGGAGAGGATAGGACAAGGAAGAGGAAGGAAAGATCGCGCGCGGTCCGTGGCCCATTTGCTAGGGTACTGCTCCGGCATTGGCCTGGTGTTGATCGGAGAAACCATGGAAAACTACCGATCAGAGCAGCCGGCCTCTAGAATTCTCCTCCAGACAGCGACTGAATTCGACCTACTTGAAAAGCTAGTGTCTACAGTCCTGCCGCCGTGGGGAGTGTAACCTAGGACCTCCAGGTCAGAGGCGCTGCAGTGACATCAGTTGATGCACTGAGCTACCGCTCCCGGTCCAATGGAAGCGCCGAACTCCAACCTGTATAGTGCCCAAAGAGTGCCGTTACCAAAGAAGAAGAGACTCGCAAAAAATCGGTAGCCACGTCAACAATGCACGTGACCGTGTCAAGCCACGGACCGGAAGTAATGATGCAGCGGCACGAGAGGGCGAGGAGCGTCACCTGGGCCCACGCCCCCGCCCCCGCACGTGCTCACGTGTCGCTACACGCGTCGACCGCTACGTCATTCAGCGGCCACGTGACAAAGGCCGGGCGCCGGCACGAGCTGCCTAATGATGTGCTCCGGAACGTTTCTTCCTCGCACGGGGCCATTCTTCTCGCAAGCGATTGACGTAGGCGCCGACCGGAAGTAACTCAACGAACCTCTCAAAATGCACGAGAAATGTGAAGAGAGCACAAAAAGAATAGGGGGCTCCAGTTCAGCATTGAACAATTAGAACTAGGAAAGTTTCCTTCTATTCAAAATTTTTTTATTTAATTTTCTAATTTAACTCAATATCATTGACAAACATTTAATTTGAACGTGGATGCGTTCGTTTGTATATTCACATAAATTGTGAGCTTGTTCATAATCTAATCCTTTTATTGGTTCTTGATAAACATACAACTCATTACAGAGAGAAGGATGTGTGTCCAACCGTATATTTGTCAAATTTGACTTTATTTCTCGTCCGTTGCTTTCAAGAATCTCTTTTCGCCGTTTCTTTTTCATTGAACTGAGTATATTTTATTGATCCACTTGGAAGATAGTCCTGTGTTGTCGCAGCTGTCGCTACATTGAACTGATAAGACTGGATTTGTTATGACACTGTTGCACTGATTGAACCACTACAGTATTCTAAACAAGCACATATACCTATAGTTATTTCTAGTAGGCAAAAAAGTGTGAAACTAATCTAATCTCAATATTCAACCGTTCATCTACGAATTCAATGACATGTTAATGTCAGGAGGCAGATGACACTCCCATAAAATAGAAAGTATTTTTAATTATTAAAAAAATAGAGATTTTAAGATGCTAAGAATATGGAATAACTAAACGATCTTTAGTATATCGAATTCGATGAAACCAGTTAAGTACGAATCCATGAAATGCCTCTCTCTATTTTCTAACTCATTTTGAAATATGTCAATGGAAATGAAAAACGTAATGACCGCAAAGAAAATACTGTGAAGACTACTAAAAACAACAATTTCAGGAACAGTTCACAATATGATAGTATTTGTAGCGTCTAAAATTTACATAGTTAATCCTACGATACTAATCTTTCAGCACATCGTGAGAACGAACTTCATGTAGGATCTCTAGAAATTTCATTTTCGTTATCCCCCATAAATCACGAATCGGTAACTGTTAGTCACTGGGAGGTTGGTTTCCACGCTCGTTAGTGAATCTCCTGCACTTCGAGCGCGCGCTTTCCCACGTGGTAGGGGGTCGAAACTCTACCTGGAGAGGTCACGACACGAAACAATACAAACAGACCAGAGATACCGGTAGGTCGAACGAATAGGATCGCCCAAAGGCATGTGCGTGAACGAGAAGTGACGCTATGCTAATAACCGAAAAGATAGCCTACATTATATAATAAAGATCTGATATAAGTTTCAACTGCTGTATACAATTTCTTTTCTCATAATTCAATTTGAAATATTATGAACATATTTAAAATGTTATTAATTTTTTATGCAGCATTTAAATATTAAATATAAATACCATATTCTAGGTGCTGAAGTTTTAAATATTACATTTACCAAGCCTTTAATTTTGCTTGTTCTTTCACCATAGGTTGAGGTTGTCGATGATTAAATGTTAACCTGTCAGAATTATAATATTCGGCAAAACGTAAAACAACAATAAGAAATCAAGAATAACAAATATAATCTAGAAAGATGATAATCTAGGAAATAATTGGTGGCATGTAAAAAGTATAAGATGAGAAATTATCACAATTATTATACATAATTATTATAACATTTTAATAAATTATATTGTGGGACTATTTACAATATAGGATGAAAGTCTACTTCGGGTGAATACATTGGAAGCAAAATACATGATCTACTACACGTAGCCCCTTTGGGAAAAGATTGATAAACAACTGTATTGGAGAGGTACCAGTGTTGTATTGGCTGGGAAGTTGGACTGAGAAACTAAAGCAAGCTATCACAAGAGACAAATGAAAAACGAAAGTGGGCATTTGTGGAAGGAGCATGGTACTAATCTTTGGGATCGGTGAATGCCTGCAGCTAAGACATTCTACATCACAGGCAGAAGCAAAGGAGAAATACGACTCGAGCGCGGAAGTCTGGTAGGCTGGCGATTCCAGCGCAGAACAGTATATATGGGAGAGACACTACTGCTGTCTCTTCAGCCACTCCTACTCTCCGCCTCCCTTCTGACTCCCGGCGCTCCCCCCGTCCCCACCACCCCCATCTTTCGAACCTCATCCCCAACCTCCCTTTCCGTCCCAACCCATCCTCCCCCGCAAGCACATGGTGACACTGCCGACCTCCCTCTCTTACGTTCTTCTGGCTGGCCCCTTCCTTCGTCCGTCGCCTCTGCCGCACATGCCTGTCCCACTGCCACCACCAATTTCGTTTCCCCGATCGTTCTTGCGCATTGTTTCAGCTTGCAAATCGTCTTCTGGTAGTTTCTCTCTCTATCTCCGATTGCCTTCACCTACCCTCTTAGTTCATTTCGGTTCTGCCACCACAAACACAAAATAGTCGTGATACGGTAATGAAGCCTATCACAGTTTGTTGCCTATAGTTTGATTCTGTAACAGGTAATTTTCTAGATTAACAGAGGACAAGCTATACAGTATCGCTCGGCCCTAATATAACGAGTAGGATTAGGAGGGTTAACGAAGAAGCACCCTCGATTGGTCCGTTATTTTAGGCACTGCCCAGGAACTGAATTGAGTTGAATTAGAGGAAACAACGAAAACCACCGATAAGATCAGATAGTTCTCACCTATAGCAGGGATAACAAAATGGAAGAATTGGGGCCAGACGGTCCGCGTGTCACTCGTATTTCACTAAACTAGAGCCGAAGCGCCCGAGCGCCTAACCTTCCGTTGGCTGACACAAGGAGCAGCGTGCCGTACCGGTGGCCCGCACATGAGCTTTGGACCACAGCACGTCAAGTGGGCGACCAACTTGAGCAGTCCCGAAGAAGACAGAAGCCATCCAGCTAGTTAGCTACAATGGAAAATTCGCGCACCGTCTGGTCTCGAATCTAAATCCTCCCGGTCTACCAAGATCCAGTCACAACTACACACGCCTTCGAAGACGATCTTCGCCACCGCTTCCCCCAAAACTTTGTCCTTCCCACCCTTCTTCTTCCACTGTCCTCTCCAACTCGGCGATTCTCGCCACCTTCTTGATCTCGCCCCCCTCCGCGACCCTCCCTTCCACCCGCACCCCGCCAGCCGCATCCGACTGCGGGCGGGCGCTCGACGCGGCTCAAGGCATCGGGAGGGGGCGGCGGCTCACTGCGGAGGGGCGCCGCACCCGCCTCTCCCACCCTCCTCCGCCCCTCGCCCAAGGGAGAGCGGGCGGGAGCAGCAGCGAGCGCGGAAGGCAGAGAACGGCGACGCACCCCTTTCTTGTAATTTACAGAAATAAACATTAACGCTGCAATAGAGCAATAAAATAAATCAACATGGAGCAGAAAACATTATGGGAGTGAGTCTCCTCGCTTGTTCCGCGCCTGCCGCCGCCGCCGCCGCCGCCCCCGCGGGGGCAGAGGAGAAGAGCGAAGAGGATCGCGAGCGGCGGGGGAGGGGCGAAGGAGGAGGCGAAGGCAAATGCCACCCCGTGCCGCGCGCGCGCACAGTTAAAAGGATTCGCAAGCTCTTCCTGTGCGCGGCGCCAGACCTTGATTTATCGGCCAAGTTCCCCGGGCAGCGTCCGCCAGGAGGGGGTGGAGAGGGACGGGGCGGGTGTGGGCTGGCGGGGACGTGGAACCTATCATCGCTTCGGGCTGACGAGGCCGACGTCACCCTCTCACCCCTTTTCCTCCACCCTCGTGGCCTCGTCCGCGCCCTTCCCCTCCGCCGCAGTCGCAGCCGTCGCCGCCGATTCCGATAAATAACTCGGAGCTCGCGGGTCGGCGGCGTCGGCGAAGTAGGATCGTAAGCGCCACGTTTCCCGTAATGAGGCCTTCCCGAGCTGGCGGCAGCGGCGGCGGCGGCGACGGAGGTGGCTGCGGAAGGGATGAGGCAAGTGAACGATGTCGGTCGCAAGTGAGAACGGGAAGAAGAGAAGTAGGGGAGTTGACGCGAATAAATGCGCAAAAAGATGGAAACAGATGATGAAAGCGTTAATTGTAAAGAAGGCGGATGTAAATAATGTTGAGCTTGTTCTGATAGACAGACAGTTATGAACACACTAGCAGTAAACGAATGATCATGAAACCAAATATAAACATGGCAGAAAAGGAAACAACGTCAATGAGTTACATATCCGGTGAATGAAGAAAAAAAAACTGATGTCTAAACAAATACACAAATGGGCAGAGAATGCAATAGAAGGAACGTTGGGTCAAATGGGCGCTGGGGGAAAATTATGAGGACGTAGAAGAATCTAATAGAGCGAGGTAGGTCTGCTTTACGAAATGGACCCGGCAAATACGTTGGCGGGTCCTGCACATATACGGGATGAGAGGTAAGGTTCGTGGGCGCGCAGGTTTGATGAGGATATTACTTGGTGATCAGGGCTTCGGTCAGATGGGAAGTTACTCAGTTGAAGGAAAGGAGAACTCGTTTTGGGAAGGTATGTGAGTGACGTAGTAGTCGGGAGTGAGTCGCAAGGGTACGGCGCCTCGCCGCCACCACCGCCACCGCCGATGCCGAAGCCGCCCCGTGCGGGAGCACGAACCACTAAACACGAGATATGCGGGCAGTTGAAATACGGCGCACCTGCATGCGTCGCTGCATGCGCCGCTTTATGGCGAGGGGACGGACGCGGGGACCTTGAGGTACTCCCCTTCGGAGGTGATATTCCCTGACGTTCAAGAGCTTCGCGAAATGGATGAGGTCCTTGGGGGAGGGGCGGCAAGTGCCCAAACTGAATTTTGCAAGTTCAGAATACTTTACCACTGAAGCCATCAAACGCACAAGTGGCCCATAGCTTTCGAAAGCTAGAAAAATACAAAATAATGGAAATTGTCAGTCGTGAAAAAGTCCCCCAATTGTATAACATTGAATATCAGTGATAGAATTGTCAAAAACATTATAAACAGGGTGAAAATGCGCCTATTCAAAACACACGGTTTGTTTAAAAAAATAATTCAATTTTTTAATAATTACGTATTAGCATTAAACTGAGTCTTCATTTCTATGTTTTGAAATGTCTATTCTTTCTTCAGATTTTCACCTTTTACATATGTTTTGGAATCTAACACAAAAATTTGCACGACATCGAGCAAGTCATCAATACTATTATACTCATTTTTATTTTTTAAATATTACCTTCGATTCACGTACTTTCAAACGTTACCTTCATTCTTGATCTTTACGAGAAAAACTCTTTTACAAAATTAATTTTACTTGTATTTCGTTCAAAATATTCTACAATCACGAATATCTCGTATCAGTATGACGAGATTTTAATACACCCAATTTAGCCGGAGGAGCCCTGCCAAGAGACGTTTCAAACTAAGAAATTACAGCGCAAAACGCGAGACGTCGAGTTGAAGTAGAGCTTACAGCACCGCGCCGCGCCGGCCGAGCCTTCCTCCGCAAGAGACGGTTACGTGTCGCGCCTAACGAAAAATAGCATAGAAATTATTTATGAACGCGATAAAGACGGCGTTCGGATTCCACGCAAAGTCCGGAGTGTTTCGCGTTCGCGGTTCCGCTCCAGCACGAAACCCTCCCCTCCCCCTCTACCGATCCCCTCCTTTCCTCGCCCCGCCCTCACTCCTCTCCCACGCCCCGCCTCGCTCCGTTCCGCTCGCGCCTGTCCCCGGCTTGACTTTTCTCCGCCGTTCCGCTGTGGGCCTTCCGCCTCCCTGCTGCTCCATTCTACACCGCTACCAACGCCTTTTCACTCAGAATAGGAAAAAATGAATGTATTTATTAATTGATTTCTACATTACTAATTTCGACTACATTCATAAATTGAAGGAAAACCAAGCAGCCTAAGGCCATGTGACAGGTGACAATAGTTTCGGTTGATAGCCAGAAAAGGAAGGAAAATAGAACAAAAATAATGGACTAATTTCTATTTTAATTGAAAATTCATATATTTTATTATGTTTATATTCATTTTCTAATGCCTGATGTTACAACTATATTCTCACACTCAATACATCATTGAGTGTGCTTACGATACAACTGATGTCATGTGTCGAGGAAGAAAGAATTCATTTTTTACGTGCGTGGTTTCAGATCAGTCAAGTTTTGCTTCTCAAGGAACTCATTTTCCACAAGCTCGATAGCAGAATTTCTGCTGTTACTGGCCACTAATATTTAAATTTATTATAAATACATTACTACAAGGGATGAAGAAAGAAAGGCACTCAAAGTGAGGAAAATATGCGCTGAAAGGGATGTAAGACTTATGAAAATGTTTCCCCAAAACAAGAAAAACGCGCTGAGATTATGTATTTAGAGCAAGAGGAATACTGACAACTATAATTGAAAATGTTACCGAAAAAGAAGGCGAACTGGTTGAAATGATATATTTTGAGTAAGAGGAATATTGACAACAACTGAAGGAAGAATGGAAGAATGGAGGAAAAGGTAAGGTAAGGAAAGAGACGATTCCTAGCAATAACATGACAAGGGAGATAACATGAGGGAAAGATACGGAGAAAACTAATGGTCTATATTTTATGATAAAAATATGAATTTGATAATTGCATTATCAATTACGTAATTTCTGAAATTAAAAAAGGTAAATTTAATCCTTAATTTATTCGCCCTTTTCAATAATAATAGTTTGGCTTATGAATTAAAAGACACCGCAAAACATAATGAAACCATCCCACTACTTTATATAGTTTAAAATTTACTGTTTGTGATCATGTATCATCTTATGCGATGTGTCAGGATATCTAATTTCGCGAAAGAAGACATTGAAAATGGAGAAATAGTTCTAAAAACGATCTTCACAGATCTTACGACATTAATGCGTATATCTTGACCAAAGACAAAAATACTTTAATTCGTCATATGTTATCGTTAGAGATGTTGGTATAAGTATTATTTTTTCGTGCACACACGAAAGGGGGATTTGTTGGTGATCACGTATCATCTCATGGGATGAGTTTCGTGTGGCACGTCAGTGTGATATACCAAGAGAAACAAAGGAGTGTAGTAGTTGTTGATAGTAACTAAATTTTAGTTCACTGACGGAGCAACGGAACATCTCCATACAAACACCAGTTATATTTATTTTATGAGAGCTACACTATATTTCCGTAGATTGACAAACTAAGCTTATTATCCAACATTTACGGATTTTACAAAATTACATTTTAACATAATAGAGGAATGGGAGAGAATGTACGATGAAAATTTGAAAGAATCATATGTACATGATATATAGTTTATTTAAATTCCTCATTTTTTGAATAGGCCGATTAATTAGTACATTTTTCAAAAGCTCCGCCAATAAACTCAAAATGTACAAGTAATGTCAGATATATGAACATTTGGAACTACAGATAAATAGAGTAGATGAAAACCTTCCACAGTGGAAGCGAATATACTTAGCATGACAGCTGTACACCCACTGTCATCGCTGCTTCCCATAGCCACAGGCTGTTGTTGGGCCACATCCCCTTCGTCGTTTTTACGTGGTCTTCCCCTCACTCATGATATTGCCAAACGTTCTATTCGGAGCACGATTGAATTTCAATCATAGGGCGTTAATCACGTGGCCGTTGAATAGTTCTAACATTGTTGGGATGAGTTGAAAACGTTGACAAGATTGGATTGTATATCCAACAGTTGACCATTGGATAGTTCCACCAAGCGACGGTCGAAGATCTTTCAGCGCTCAGAGAGCAAGAAGAAATTGAGCCCAGAGTGTATTGTCTTGTAGGAGCATTATGAAAAAGCACTCTCTTCTAAAGTACTTTGGTATCATTCTACGCAGCGACATGGATTGGATAGAACAAGTAAATCGTACCGTGAGAAAATTGTGGAGAGCCCTAAATTTTGTAATGCGTGCTTTGAAGAATGCCAGAATTGTATTGTTAAAACGCTCGCATACACATCCCTTGTGTGCCTGGGATACCTTCAGACTAGACCAATTTCACGAGGTAGAGGAAGTTCAGAAAAGAGCTGCTAAATTCTATGGTAACAGACTCGCTAAAATGAATTATGACCGCTTTCAAATCGCAAAAATGTGAATAGGCTTAGCGTTTTATATAAGCCGTATGACCGGGATGTCACTGCAGCGCCTCTGACCGGGAGGTCCGAGGTTCGAGTCCTGACGGCGGCAGAATTTTCGACACTAGCTTTTCAGCTAGGTCGAATTCAGTCGCTGTCTGGAGGAGAACTCTAGCGGCCGGCTGCTCTGATCGGTAGTTTTCCGTGGTTTCTCACCACCAGGCGAATGCCGGAGCAGTACCCTATCAAACGGGCCACGGACCGCGCGCGATCTGTCCTTCTCATTCCTTGTCCTATCCTCTCTTCTTACACACACACACTAACATGCACTACACTACCACATATCCCGGGAGACCGGTCGGGAGCTTAGAGATTGTCCCGGCTGGGGCGGTGCCCCACTGGTAGGAGAGTCTTGTTTAGGGGGAAACCTCACTAGCCGACGGTAGGTCGGCGCCGGATCTCGTCATCCAGCGGGGGAAGATCACCGCCATCTCCCGAGAAAAAAACATGCATAACTCTAATAGGACTAATGACCAGAGCAGTTGACGCGCCCGGAAACATGAATAAATCGATCAATCAATCAATAAGGCGAATGTAGGTTTCCCTGCGTGGACGGAAATTCCGATCAGGCTACTACCAGAGGGGGTCCTAATTTCAAAATCCATACACGAACGCATACACGAACGCAAAATCCATTCCGGAAATTTCTCCTTTGTAAATCGAACAATTAATGAATTACCTGCTAAAGCATTTGGGTCTGGCCGGGGGGAGGGAGAAAGTGTAAATACATTTAGAAAAAAGGGTGAGGTAAAATATGTAAGTAACGCATTTGTGTTGCGCGTCATGCGTGGTATTGCTTTTTCTTCCATTCCTATGTTAATGTATCTTAATGTAACAATATTCGTTTTATGTACATGTAATACTTCTTAGAAATCTATGACCGGGTGTTAAACCTTAAGTAGATAAAATATATCGATCTAACTAGATAGCTGATTAGCTCTCTAAATAAAATAAAAATGTATAGTAATAGAAAAAACACAAGGATATGAATTATTTCTTATATTTACGAAAAATATTATTGTAGGAAGTATGGAAAGGTCATTAGATTATTTTCTTTTATAGCTTTTCCTTATTAATAACAATTTCTATGACACTGATAACCAGCCTTGAAGGTTACTCTTTTATTGTGATGTCAAGACACAACGCACGACTTTTACATACATGAAATGTTTATTGTAATAGAAATAGCCACAATGATACGAATTATTACTTCATTGAAAAATATCAATTTATGTATCTGTAACACAGCATAGCACTGAACTCCCGGGTTCAATGCTGTTACTGTAACACCCGCAGACTATACCTCATAAGCTCAGAAGAAATAACAGCCAGTCCTACTGGAGGTTGGTCATCTATAGAGCGGTCGAAGTTAATGACTTCTCAAAAATGATCTGGATTGGGCATGGCCACAGCAACTCTGAAGCCATTTGAACGATGTCAGCGGGGCGAGTATCCGAAGTTCTGCATCTAATCCAAATCATGCATCTTCTCCAATGTGGCGCCAATTAAGTTTTGAACCTCGATATAAATAAATGTGGAAATATAAATTATAATACAAATTGTTTTCAAATGTATTTATTGCGGTAAAGTGCGTGGAGAAGAATATGTAGCATTTTATAAATAAATAATTTTATTAAAAATATAATATTCAATACATAAATTGGTTGTTTTCTGATACTTTATGTTAAATTGTTTTCAGTTTCTGAGGAATGGAAAGGAGAAATGTATTGTGAACATTTTCGGTATTTGCGATGCTTTCCATGAGAATACAAATAACAATATGTGTTTTTCCTTTCTTTCTTTTTTACTTTTTCTGTACGGAGTAGAGAGTAAGTTACGTAATGCTGCGCGAAAAACAGCGATTTTTTGGCAGAAAACTCTCCTTACAGGACCCTGGTAACGAAAAAGTGGATGAATCCAGTTGTTAAATTTATAAAACATCCGCTACCACGTGTGTAGCCAGAATCCATGTTTTGTGGGTCCTTGACACTGAAAATTGAATGACGACAAACCATCTGTCTGACCGTCCGTCCGTTTGGCTATCTGTCTCTCTGTCTGTCTATTTTTACAGAATTGATATTCCCCAATCGATCTGGCTGGAATTTGAAGTCGATATTTTAATTTCGGGCGTACTTTACATAAAGCCCTTGGGACTTTTTACAAATTTTCAAATAAATGGCTCTATCGCTTTTGATTAATTTTTTTGTTGTATAGTGTGAAGGACATTTAAGAGAATGGTGCAGGTCTCATGTTCGTTGAAAACCCCAATTTTTGGATAATTGCAAAAGTTCAATTTTTTTTCGGAGTTTTCCTACAACTAAAATATTAAAGATAAATTATTTTCCTTAATGAAATCTGTTCTCTTAAGATAAATTTTGAAATAAGATCATGTATATCTTTTCTAAAATTTGAGTTTTTTGCGTAATTTTGCGTGTGTTTTTGTGTAATTTCGCATATTTCTTCGTTTAGAAGTTATTTAAAGATAGATTCAAAAATGCCGCCGAGTGTTGCAATTGACATGAATATTTAGTTTAGTTCTGCATGACCATCTAGTGGAGTTATAATAATATTAACAGCATATAAACATTCTGGGTGAAAAAAAACACGTAGATATGTCAACGTTCATGGAGATCGATCACACGGAGTCGAAGTTAACCGCTTTAATATACATCAACATCCATATAAGCGTAGAAAGGCAAAACTATCACCTAGAGTTAAGACTCCAATAATAACAGTCCTAAAAGTGAAACAGTAACCGATACAAGAGTAGAAGAAGAAAACTACGCTGGAGTCAGTCCGTCGTTGAACACCATTGGAATGCGACCTACAGTCCGTCATTGGTATGGAATGTTAAGTAAATGGCTATATTTCTGAGGCAACATTTATCTACCTTTCCAGCCGAGAAGTTTAAAAGAATTGTTTTTCTATATAATTAAATGGACGTCGCATACAGTTTTTGACTCCCCCATACGTCACATACAGTTTTTGACTGTTTTTGACTAAATAAAATAAATAAATAAAATAAATAAATAAATAAATAATTCTCAATAGCTATAGGAAAAGGAACAGAAGTGAAACAAATGTATTCAATTGGTTCGAAAAGAATGGGATATTGAATTCATATTCTTGTGACTTTTGCCTCTATATGTTTATGACCTTTTTTAATAATTTATTGGGTAAATATAATCATGTTACAGTACAAAAACATTTTTCTCAATTTATAAAGACTTTCATATCTCGAGAGTATTGAGTAATATTTGTAAACGACTTCTTTAATATTTATGCACGTAATATTTTGATATTCATAATTTAAAATGTTCCATGCCAAAGAAATATATGCGATTCCTGACTGAAAATCGTGATCATAAGAAAATTCAGAGTAGAAAGTAGCTTATTATGATTGGAAGACCTTCCACGAATCTATTTGGCATTTAAAATTCGATGTTCATAACTCTATAGATAAGGTTCAGACTGCGGGAACATGGTCAAGCTGGCGCACAGATGGATTCAGAAAGCGTTTCAAGTTGGGAAGACCATTTTAGTTCGGAACTCTGTGAATTTTTAAATTGTCTCTAAATTGTTACTTCGAAATAAAAAATGTTCAAGTCTATTCATAATGAGAATACTTTTTGTACGTGTTAAGACCTGTATATCCGGTGATTATCTTGAAATATAGTGTTATCATAGGTAATACCATGGGAGCTATTGAAAGTGCCGATAAATAGCCGACTCGCAAAGAGAGGAGGGGATTTATCTGAGAATTTTCAAAACACGAGTGGTGTTTAATAGGACTATTCCACGAATAGAATTATGCCCAACAAAGTTCCAAAATGCGCTAAATATTGAAAATAACAAAAAGCATGTTAACATCAAAAAGGTTATGTTATAGTACAAACGCGGTTTATTGCACATCAATACAGCGATCGATACCATACCGCCTCGTAAGATAGATGAGTAGAAGCTTATTATTGGCCAATAGGTAGTGGTAAGAAAAATGGATAGAAGAGCGATTGATTTATTGAGATACACCGTTCTGATTGGGACATTTTGTATTTATAGTTAAACACTATTAGTTTTCATTTCACGAGTGGAATAATCGAGAGTAAAATATCCAAAAACTTGTTGGCTTGGGGGGATGGGGGGCATGATGCTCGTGCTCCCCGTCCCCCGTTCTCACCCCCGCGCTGGGGGTCAAATGATGCTGCTTACAGCGGACACCCGGCCGAATCCAGAGAGTCGCACAGAGATCGGAGGTGGTGTGGGGTGGGGAGGGTCCCCGCGGAATGGCATGCGTGGCCACTGTGCGCCTAATGGGTTTCTGGTAGCCGCGCGGGCGGCGGACGCTTTACGAGCATTCCGCGGGCGACCTCTCCGCGGCGCCGCCGCCGCCGCCGACGGCCCCGGGATCTTTCTCGAATCCGAACCGAAACCGAACGCCTTGCCTTTTATTGCCGCCTAATCACCGGGTTATTCCGCCGTATATTTCGCTCGGGACGACACCTTTACGACAACACCCCCGTCCCACCCGCCCGCCGCGCACACGTTCCCCGAACGCGCGACCTATATTTAAAATGGCTGAAGCTCCGAGTCACCCCCTAAGTATAGTGGGTGCGCCTGGCAAAAATAGATATCTATACGTGATATATAGCAAATCGTAAAGGAAAGCCGCGCCGGGACCATAAAAACTTCGTTATGTGAAATGTTTGTGGTGTTTTATGCGGGCCGGAAACTTTTGGAAGGATTGTTAGTAACAGCGTGATATACATGCGTCATCAAATACATCGGGAAGAAATTTATCGCCGGGCCTGATGTACGTGTACGGTTGGTACGACTGTCGGGCTGTGAGGCGGTTGGAAAATGGCACGACTGCTAAACACGATAAGCCCATATTTCAGTTTGACATCTTGAGCTCAATATGAATCGCAATAAAGGAAATTTTCCTGAACTCCACCGAAACTTTGTCTCATTCATCTAAATTAAGCCTCTATTATTCCCTTTCGATTTTCGAATTTCAAACTCCATTAAACTTTCTTGTCGAGATTATAACAACGCACAATCAAGCCACGGGCGTAAAAAAAAAGAGGTCAGAAAATATCCCTCGCTCGTCAAACTTCCCTGCGCATTCTCCGCTTGCGACCTCGCTTCTCGTAATTTGCCTTGTTTCTTTTTAAATTCATAGAGCAATCGTAAAAGATTTCGGAACTTAATTCAATAAGAAGAACGAAATTACTTTACGCGCGGAGAGAGAGAGGGTTTTATTGTTAAGATTATTAAACGTATTCGATATTTCGAAACAAAGGGCGCGCGAAGCGCGGCGGAAATTTGAGATGAGAAAGATGGCGGCACTGTTTCTCATACAATAAAACCATAACCTCAAAAGAAAAGTTTTTGTTTTATAAAATCTATAGAACTTTTAAGCGAAGAGGGAAGCAATTCAGCAGAAAAGAGATACTGACAGAGACGGTATTGAATACTTTGGGGGAGGACGGGCGTTGTGAAACGCCCCGTGCAGCGAGGGCGGTGGGAGTGTCGCTAGCGACTGTTTGGCCGCTGCGGTTTCTGAATCTGCAGAGAGGGATCCCGTGATCTCAACAGCGCGGGGGCGGCGGAATAGCAGCGGCCGGTATCGCAACTTCTCACACTGTACCAAAGAATAAAAAGAAGAGAAATATATCGTATATAATCAAGAATCCACCCCCTTTTTTTTATCTTCCACAGTCAAAACTTGAAATATTATCAGTTCTTCAACTTCTGCTTCTGCGGCAGCTAAACTTAAGCTATTCTATCCATGATTTAGAGATGCCTTTAGACTTTAGTAGGGAGAAGATGTTCCTTTTTTATTCGTGCAGAAAAACGAGAGAGAGAAGAGAGAAAGAGACGGGGAAAGATTGAATGGGGAGTACTTTGGGTGCGAGCAGGAGACAGGAGCGGGGGGGGGGGGACAGGGACGGGAACGGGGCGGGGAGGGAGTTGGCGTAAGAAATAAGCCTATGTATAGGCGGGGGACATTGAAAGTGTACCCAGGATGAATGACAAAGAAGGCATGGAAGCGGGCAGGAGCTGCGAGGGGGATCTTTCTTTCTGGGAAGAAAGTAAAGAAGGACAAGAGATTAAGGGTGAATTATGGGAGGGGCGGGGGAGCGGGGTTCAAGTGGATATTGAGAGAGGATGGATGGCGCTGGCCTGAGCGTGCGGCCCCCGCCGCCGCCTCATCCCGGGGCGCTAGTGTCGCAGCCCCTTCCACCGCCTCCGCCGCAGCTCGCGCTACCGCCAGGTGAGATACCCAGCGCTACTACTACCGTCGCTACGAGAGATGAGGGGTTCCGCAAGGTTCTTCCACAGAAGAATAATCATATGTACGCACACGAAACATATGAAAACAGTAAATAGGAACATAAATGTCGTGATAACATAGAAATGTTATATCGCAATGTGAATAAACAATTTACGGAATTGAAACGTCTTTATTAAATATAAATTTACATTTTACAATATTACGCAATTTATAATACAATCATAGATAACAGAAATGATATTAACCAGATGAGGCCCATAAAATGTTACCGAGTGTGTTATTTGTGTTATCGTCCGTGTGTCGTTCAATACTTTGGCGATATTATCTTCTTATAAGGTTTCTTCTTAATCATATAAGCAAGAAACACCATTTCTTGGAATGATTGTACTAATACATATGCATACTCAGCTAAAATAATGTATTTTGATCATTCTTAACGGACCAAGGACTGTTACACCCTTAACGAACGGCGACCGTTAAGAGTGTCTTTTCGATCCTCTGGTTGCCCTAAGTTGATATAACAGGGCAGAACGTATTGCGAAAAGTAATTTTCAAACATGTAACTAAATTAAAGTATTTCGATCAGAAGTAGTTTTATTATAACAAAGTCTGAAATTAATGAAATTGTTTGTTACTTATTTTGCTTTTCTCCTCGTTCGTAAAAAAATTGGGAAAGAATAAGAATTAAACATTGATTGTCTACTTAACAGTCATCTGAGAAAAGAGCATGAAAAATTTCTGAATCACAAAAAGGATCACAAAAAAGTTTAATACTTTTGTGTTTGATAGCCACGACAACGTAATATTTTTCAGTTTTGAGGTGAGTTACGTAAATGAAGAAAATATTTTTTTCTTTTCAGTTTTTTGAATGCAACACGTATTTTAGTTTTTAATTTTCGATGTGGCCGATGATCCGTCCTACGTATTCGATCTGATGATGAACGTTGAAGCTGTTTTGAATTTGAATGCCCTTTCTACATAAGAACTTTTGGTCTCTGGTCTTTCTGTTGCAAGTTATCTCAGTATCTTTTCTACAGAGAAGCGAGCTCGTTGTTAGGCGTAAATTATTTGTTACTGTTCATGCTCGAATCTGGTTAATTCGAGAGTCTGCCGGTTAATATTGGCTGGTAATGATTGGTAATTATTAGTATTGCTTAGTAATTATTGAATCAAGAGTGAAGTAGAAACAGCTTTGACGCAGTCATCAGACTTGTGCAGTAAAATAAACTTTTGAGCCCACTGAAGTACGAGGAGTGTAATATGCTGAATTTCTTCTTTAATATGGTTTCAGGGTATTCTATGCAGTAAATTTGAGTGGTTACTACATTAAAAGTTCCTAAATGAAAGATAATTATTTTCACTCCCATATTTCTTCATTGAATACATTCCAAGGCACTTCAGAAAATTATTAAAAATATAATACTAAAGATTGATTCACCTTCTTGAAAACGTGACTATCAAATCAGAAAATATTTGATTCAAGCCTAAATCAATCTGAGATGTATTGAAGCGTTATTCTCTCATTATTCGTACAAGGCACCTCAAATTACTTCCACATACCTTGTGAAAGATGATAGCTTGAACTGTCAAGATTTTTGCAAGAAATAAAATAACATCACCATACGACATAATTTGTTTTCTCCCAGAGAACAGTTATTAAAAAAAATAATCTATTATTCGAGCGCCATATTTGCGGAAGACGTACTACGTCCCAACTGAGAATATTTCATTTCAAAACGAGAAGCACCATTCCACGCACGTTTGTTAACGTGGGATGGGTTCAATGTCAATGACCGGCCAGAAAACAAGTATGTTCTGTTAGCAACCTCCATGGAAGACCTGGTCGCGCGTCCCGGGTCAAGTGGACAGCGTCGTCGGCCGGCCAGCGCGACGCGGCGCCACGCGCACCTGCGACTCGTGACAAAGCTGCGGGGCCCCGCAGGGTCCTGGCCGATGACCTTTGGAGGTTGGCCCCCCTGGTCGCCCCGTCCCCTTCGCGTCATTCGCCGCCTTTCGGACGCTGACCCAAATACCTCGCGAGCCGTACGCCTCCTAAATACTTGGATAATTAATTCTAGCTTTGGCATGCGTGGGCCAGCCGCTCGTGAAATTAATTTTTTTTGTCTTTCTTTGTGGTTCGTTTCCAGATAATGGTCTTCCTGCTCCAAGACTTTCGTAAAAGAAATTGAAATAAGGGAACATAGGATTCAGAAGAGAGTTTATATGTACTTCCCAATAAGTAGGAATACTTGTTCATACTTATTCTTGTACATATAGACTATTATTTCGATTTACGTTCACACCCAGTGGCTAAAGTAGAAATACTATAATGTCATTGAAGTACTTAAACATACTTAATAAGAGTATTTAGGTGAATAATGTATCAAACCGTTTACAATACTTTATTAAGTAAACGAGAATATACGCAAAGTAGTGTAATTTGATCAAGATTGCTTTTTTCAACAGGAGTATTAGTATCTTGCAGATTCTTTCAGAAATGCTCTATGCTTAAAAGTGAGTAACTAAGCGAGTTTGTTTTACAGTAATTCGATTACAATTGCAAAATTTAATGTGCAAATAATGAATCCATTTTAATGGTCATCACATGGATACGAGTTATGAAGATATATTTCAGTACTGTAAAAGTACAGAGTGCAGCAAATGGCTTTTTCAATTGTAATCAAATACTTTTAGAAGTGTTGTGATTCAGATACTGAATGGGATAGCGCTTGAAAAAGATTGTCGTATCTCCGAAAGCAGTTCATAATGATCAGTTTGCGAACTACAGTTGATATTGATTATAGTAATAATATTCGTTGACAATTAACATTAACAATCGTCAAACCAATTGAAACTATTGGCTCTAAACTGTGTTAATATATTCCACGTTTATTAGAAATTAATTTAAGAAAACTAGAGGATACAAGTGCAGTTTTTTGGGAATTCTCTCTTATCTTACTTCAACCCTTGAAATAATTGTAAAGAGATGGCAAAGGCACATTAAGAGATTAAAACAATAGAATAATTAAGTAATGCAAGTATTGCTACTTTTTTCGTGCAAATAAAACCATACGTCAAGCTGCACTGACAGCAATCCTCCGAAAAGAAATCTAAATAGGTCATAACGTAATGGTTTTACAGATTTATAAGATCCATTTTTCTGCTAATCAAAACAACCCGCCGAGGAAGTAAAACGGAGAGTAGTTTGACAAAACAATACAATATATTCTTTCGGCATTTCCGAGTCTATCAAAAATGAAAAATAAAGAACATTAGGAGGAAGAGTGGGGACTACTAGGATCGGAACTTCGGCAGTATCCTGCAACTCAACTTCCATACAGCAAGCGAAACACACGAAGAGACCCACGGCAGATACAACTGGCAACAGACGAGAAATTGATGACCTCCCCCGAAACAGCAGTAACAGATTAGAAGCCCCGTCGGCCATTTCTTATTTTTTGCCATATGGATAGAAAACATATATCTTTGGAGTTGTTATTTTGTCGGGTTGGCGGTCGAGAGAAAGTTGGGGCAATTATTTACAAAGTGATGGACAACGAGGGAGGCAAGTTGATGGCGAGTTCACCGGGGGGGAGGGGAGGAGGGGGCGGTGATGGAGCAGGCGGAAGAGGCGAGGTACACAGGCAACGAAAAGGCGATTTTAGGTTGGCACGGACCAAGCGCCCGGGAAGTGGGCTTGTGGAAATCGCATGTCAGAATAATATTGGTCACACTGATTCGGTCGCGGAGGGGCTCGAGATCTCGTCTGAAAGCGCGGAGACGTAGGTTGCGGGTTCGAACCTCACTTAAGGCAACGGCGTTTTCATTTTTATGCCGCGGTTATCTTCTTACCAATCCATATTTGTCATCTTCACATTATCACATCCATAATCATTCATCTCTCCAAATTACTCATCCTTTAAGTTCACCTCACCATCCTTTGTATAGAAGAAGTCAAGTGCAAACCATCCAAGGGTGTAGGAAAAAGATACTTCTATAGTCTGATTACAACGACGAGAGACTCAGCAGTTGCTTTATAGGGACTTCTTTTTCTGTTACCAATGAAGAAAAAACATTTCTCATTTCTATCACATTAATAATAATTCCCATCCTGATTGATATAAAGTAACATTTAGTTGATAAAGAAAAAAATTAAAATGCGAATTTGCTTCGGGGTGGTTTCGGCACGGACCAGAAAGAAGGTGGAGGGCGAGACAGATACAGGAAATTGGCCAGAACACAAGATTGTAGGCCGTCGGCAACGGTGAAGGGGCAAGAGTGAGTTCTGTAAGCGGATACTGTAGGGGAATGAATAATACAATATCGTGTTTTGATAAGTATTCGATTTTGAATTTTATTCCACTATAGTGCAAGATCCCAAGCTTTATACAAACTTGAAGCTACTATTCCAGAGTTAACGACTTCACTTTTGTATGTGTGGCATTAATTAAATCGGTCATTTGTAAAACCATGTATCGTAATTTTAAAAAAATGAGTGAGAAATATTTGAAGTATAAGGGAGTAATAAATCCAATTTCTGGTAAAATAATATGAATTGCAGTATATCAGTATAAGAAGTACGTACATATTCACACACACACACACACACACACACACACACACACACGCAATTACGTATCTTAAATTTTTTCAAAACCACAGAAGGCTTCAACACGTGTTTTTTCACACATGATTGTTATGAAGCTGTGATTTATTAGTAGTGACAGTGTTATGGTTTTGGCTACATTCGCAGTTTCAAAGAGATTCAATAAAATCGTTCGCTAGTTCCCTGTGCAAGGACACTCCTATCTTAACTGAGGCAACAGTCACAAACGGCTACTTCGGTGACCCTACAAAATCTTTATATCTGCTCAGTACACAGCATTTTCAAGAAAATCAATTAAATTGAAGAAATTCACAGTAACTTGCGTGAACCAGAATGATATACCAGATTTAAAGTATTGGTGGCCTCTGTATTTCAAGAATAACATATTATCCGTTGCACCTCAAGGAAAAGTTGTACAGAAATATGAAAGGGTAACATTCAGCATTGCAAGTTCTAGTATGTTTATCTGCGATGCCAGTACTCGTGGAGTTTTAGCAGCATCATCATACATTGATGGACCACACACACATTTCTTTCATCTTCTTGGAACATCAAAGTGAATACCGTCATTACTTACAGAGAAAGCATAAACTTCTGTAGTGCCTATTCACACGAAAAGACGCAGGATATTAAAAAAGGCCTTCAATACATCCCACATGAGTATATTGATTTTTGTAATAACTTAATATAATGACCCTTCCATTGCAAAGTCTTACATGTGGTGATAGTAGACGATGAGTGGAATGAAAATATTAAAGTTGGCCTAAATTCAAGCTAAGTTTTTATAAAGATGTTTAGCATGATTTAACTTTTCTTTTTTCTTCATGCGGAAATTGCTTCTGATTACTTTATTGTTAGCTACAAAAATGTGTTCGTACTGTATGATTCATTGAAACATTTGTATAAAACATTTGAACCTCAGTTTAATGTTAGCTGATAATATTAATTCATTTACACATTATGCTAATTACACATATGACTTTCCAACAAATGTGAGAAAGAATAAATGAACATCTTAAGAGGCAAATGAAGTTGTCATTATTGGATGGTTGCCAACACAAGACCAGGGTTGTAAACAATTTTCTCAGAGGACGTGAATTACGATAACTGGTTTTGTAATAATAATTATAAATTTTTCATTTTCAAATAAAAATTGTAGAGAGCAAACGTTTTAAATTTTTATAATAGTTAAATTTCTTTCTCAAAATTAACTTTCCAGAACTCATGGGATTGTACAAATGACCGATTCAATTGAAATACAAATATTTTATCGGGCAGTGTAGTCTGCTGTTGGGCAGTAATAATTACGTGACGCCTACGGATGGTGAAAGGAATAAATTATATGTTATTTGATTTCTTCAAATTAAATTAGATGTAATTGCAATATACATTTATTCAGTAAATTGAGTTCAACCATGTATCATAATACATGCTTCATAAGCAAAGGCATGACCTTTCATTTGTGAAAGGTCATTACTTCTTTTAAATTTTTGAACAAGGTCTCATGATAATGGAACCGTCTGCTATTACGGTCTTAATTGCACTAAATAGCTCAAAATCAGTTTCGCAGCGCATCTTGAATCGCACTGTATCACATCAAAATGATAAGTTTTTTGTTAATCATGAAACCTTGGTACATTTCCACGATGGTACCCTTGCATTTAATATACTGCTTTTTTCGCCAAGAAATTGGTAGAGGCCAGAAAGTGTCGCTCACTTTTTAAAGATAGGGGGTCGAGTTGTAAGACGTCACGTCAAAACAATTCTATTTGTTCCTTTCGTTGTTGGTTTCTTTGTTAATTGCTTTTCGTATTGCCACTTCTTATATAAAAAATAAATAAACAATACATAAAATTTCTTAGAATAAGTGTATTCACATACCATCTTCAGTTACAACCCATTTGTTTCGATTATTCTTAACGGACGGGGATCTGTTAAATTCTTAACGGACGCCGGCCGTTAAGAGTAGTTTTTTTTTATTTTTTCGTTTGATAGCGTTATACCAACGTACAGTGAAGTATTTCGTGAAATATATAGAGGTGGGCGGCGAGGGGGCGTGGCCGGGCGTGCTCCGGGGGTCGAGGGCGGCGGGGGCGAGAGCGCGGGGGCGGGGCTCGAGGGGGGCTGCGAGCGCTCTGACCCCCGGGAGAGAAGCCGCGGCCGCGGCGTGACGCGACTCCGCCTCTTTGCTCGCGGAGCCGGGCGGGCCGTGCGCAGCAAAGCGACCCGGTCGTCAGTTGTTTCCTCCAAGGAAGAGCGCGCGGGTAACGTGCAGAACGGAATATTGATGGGGCCGTGAATTAGAAATATGGTCAGCCTACAAGCGTGTCGTTTTGCATTTGAATAAAAATAACGGTAATTTGTCCATTACATACCATGATATTTTTTTACTGACAAATATCATTCAAACATGATGAAATGTAGTCGATTGCAATCACCACAATCAGGACTTAAATTAAAATAATTGGGGGAAATGATTTAAGGTTTTGTATCCTAATTTGTATTCGAAACTAGCATCTAGCTTTCACCCTTCCAAGAGAATTTATGTATGTAACGTAAATAATACAAATATTTAGTATATATATATATATATATATATATATATATATATATATATATATATATATATAGTCTACAGTACCCATCCTTAATAGAATACACACTGAGGTACATCTGAAGTACAATTTTTAAATTTCTTATCCAATCTAGCGTTCTTATTAACTACTCAAAAAATAAAAATACATAAATGTAAAACTTTCAACAGAATTCCTAATTGCAGTCCTATTTCGGTCCCAAAAACTTCTGTGTTTTCCAGTTACACGGCGATCCAAAAAATTATTTACAAGTAATGTATCACGATTTGAATTGAGTGTGGAAGTATTGCTATTCATCGTTTATTACAGTGAAAAGACAAGAAACATTCATTGAATTCCAACACTCACACATTCTGATTGATCTGCACTTTCGAACCATATTACGCTTTCAGGACTGTGCCAAAATGCTGTAGTATCTAACTGATTGAAGCTAGTTACAATCACGACAAATTAAAGAAATCGTTGGGCGAGGATTCGGCACTTTAATTCAAATGATCGCGCACTTTACCAGATCACCCACGGGAATGCAACGCTCGCATTTCGTCACATCGAGAAAAAAAAAAAGGGGTGGTGATGAAATCGATCGTGCGAAAAACGCACTTCCGGCGGCGATCGCCGCGCCCCCCGCGGCGCACCGCTCAACTTCCGCTACGCTGCGGCGCGCGGCCAGCTCAAAGACAGCAAGAATGCGCCGCCATATCGGAATCCTGTTGGGTCGCCTCTCTTTTGTTTACCAAGTCTAGCCGGGGACCGGGCTTTTTTTCAATCAACATTTTTTCGTTATCTATTAAAATTATTTTCCCCCCACCCTCTCTCCGCCATTCCCGTCCGCTCGCGCGCGTAAAAATTCTTTCGGCGCACCTATATATTCTCGTATAATTTTTTTTCGTGTCGAAAAAGCAATACGCTATATAAGTTTGTGGAAAGTTCTACAACAATATTCCGATAGTTTGCGGCGCGGCATGGGTTGGAAGGCCGCAGCGGAAATTTGACGAAAAAGGGGGCGGGGCAGGCGAGAGCGGAGTTTGTTCTGTGACAAGCGCGACGCGCGCAGAGGAGAGGGGGTTGACGACGTAAGGGTAGCTGTAACGCGTTCAGCGTTTTCCACACTCGAGATACAAGTTTGGGTTGAGATATTTCTCATAAGAAACTCGCGGGAAGTTGAAAGAAAAAATATTATATTGGTTCTTAAAAAGTATGTACCTATCCTGACCTATTGGTTTTTCGCAAATGTCAGATAAAATATTGTAAAATAAACATTTGAAGTAAATAGATTAACAAGTGGGGAAGAATAAAACAATAGATATTACTATTAGAGTTAAGCTCTGTTATACAGCGGTATTATTCCACTTTTTTTCATATATTATAAAATTATTTTACATTTTCATATTCAACTTCTTATGAGCATTTAATGAAATAATTCAATACTATAAAACTCGATTTCAATATAATCGTCACGAGTCTTTTAACGGCAAAATAAAAAATGCAATTCATGATAAAGCACTGAAATTGTACAAAAATCAGCATTGTACGTATTGTCGTTAATTTGAAGAAGGAAAATTGAAAATGAAAGATACCATTCAGCGTAACATAACTAAATAATATGACATTAAATTCACAGAAATCAACATTTTTCTCTAAAGACGGTTCATCAGATATACAGAAAGTACATATTACTAAAAAACATTGAACTAACATTCTGCAAAAATAATCTATGTGGTCAGGTACATCTGCTTTTAAGAACTTTAAATCAGTTAAGAAAAATAAATTAATATTTCGAGGATTCACTTCTTATAATTGTATGCAGACACGTCAGAAAGAGTGAAATAAACTCTTGAAGCACAAAAGAAACTGAAAACTCAAAGATCACTCGGAGATCTTTCCCAGGGTGAGCAAACAAACGCACCCAAACGCGGCTTCTCATCTGACAGCCCGGGGATTCCCCGAGCACGGAAGCACCGAACCGGAAGTCTCTCGCGACCGTCACTTCCGCCCTTCCGCGCCCTCCGCCGCCACCGTCGCCGCTCGAACGTGTTTATATAAAGGCTCTCTGCTCCGCGAGGGGCGAAAAAAATATATTGAATTCCGATATAAACAGGGAGGGAAAAAATCACGTCCTGGGCTCCACCCCCTTGTTCAAAGAGCGGCTGATTGGAACCACCTGTTGCCAGGATCAGAGGGGAGTTTTTTTTATCGGCGAGTGGCTTTTTTTCAGCTGGGGTGCGGAAGATGCTCTGGGATGGGGCGAGGGCTCCCTGGCTATTGGCAATGCTATATATACACACGTCGTATAGGTTACATGTGTGTGCGAGCCGGTCGGGGACACTACGTGTGTGTTGCGGGGACAGGGGATTGCTTGGGATTGGAATGGAGAAGAGGGGAGGGTGGCTTTTCGTGTGGTTTATTTGAGGCTGTAATACAAGAGCGCGTGGTAAGTGAAAACGTGTTTATGGGGTGAAAAAAGGGGTGAATGAGTTCCGCTGGAAAAAATCAAGTGCGGGGGAAGTAAAAACAGCGGAGAGCGTTATCCTGCGGGAAGCGCGAATCCAATCAATTTGAGCGGAAAATCTTTTTTTGTGGAAATTCGTTGAAAGAACCCATGTTACGAAATACTTCACAGTCGCTTAGTTGTTTTCTCAATTCTTTAAGGCCTAATCACTGCAAGTGTCATTCTGTTTGTATTTTACTCCTGTGCTACGAATGTGTATCTCTTTGTTACTATTTGTATTTTTTTCGCTGCACAAATATTTTGATATAATAACTCCTAATTACAACAAGGTTATAATAATACTGAACATAGCGATACGTAATGGTCTATAAACGCTGTTTCGAAAGCGATGTTGATAATAAGAGTGTGTGATAATGTGTACTGTTGGTCATTACTAGTGATGCTACAACAAGACGCAGATTTTCTCGCACTTTTTTTTTTTTTTTTGTATGTTACATAAAATAATTATAGTGTTATTAATTTATACTCTTCCAATAATTCAGCTATTTTCTGCAGATCTCTTTTCATCAAATTGCCTGGAACATAATATACTGTGTTTGTTGTCTAAACCTTCTAAAACTCACTTTATAAGGAAAATTAACTTTTTTGTCATTGACTAAATATGTGCTTAGCAAACGACAATCATTGCCATTGAAATAATGCTTGCAAGCCTCTTTTGATTTTCTTTTATCTCCGTACTCATTACTGAACAATTTTCTCAAAATTAACTAATTTTGCAGAAAGCGTTGTAGAATATAATATTTACACATTTTTCAATTAACACTTTGGTTTAGTTTTCTTTCCAGTGATATTGACGATATGGTACTTTTTACGAAAGGACATTTTGATATTTCTCGATTTTTCTGTCCCCTAATAGTTGTAATAAAATGAGACTTTCAGAATATCACAGAAAAATAAAATCCCCTTTTTGTTAGGAAATTTTCGAGAAAACGGTTGTAACAATTTATGAAAATGCCGCTTCAGCGTTTATAAAAATGCATCATTCCGAGGTCATTTACTATCGAAAACTTTTCAGATTTCCAGAAACTTTATATGACAGCTTTTGAAACATTTATGCTCACAATGTGCGAAAATAAAAAATAAATTATGTCAATATTTACATGTGATATTGGTAAAAAATTATATATTGTATATATTATTTTTAAATCCTAGGTTTAACCGGAAAACACATATTATCCCTAAAAGTTTAAAAAATATTATTGAAACCGGTTTTAGAGAAAATCATCTTTACGTACGTATTTAGGAAAATAGTCACCATTCGTCTCAAAATAACCCGAAAATTACTAATATTTTGAATAAACTTACAAAAAATAAGCCACACATAAATACATAAACCATTAGCATGATAGTGAGAGAGTGTGTGAGAGTATAAGAAATAGAGAAATGGAGAATGAAAAACAGGTAGAGAGAGACAAAGAAACAAAGAGGGAGACAGTGAGAGAGAGGGGGAGAGAAAAGAAATAATACAGTTGTGGCTGGTAATGTTCTTCATCACTCGAAATGCTATTTGAGCATAACTCTAATACATTTTGAGTTTTTTTAAATAGTGTGAAATAAATTTGTTTTGATTTTAATAATTAAAAGAAGTATTTGTTTGGAACAATGAAAAAAATTCAAAACACACTTAGTTTCAAACGGAATCATTGGCTCATACAAATTATGCTAATAACACTGAAAATATCGTAATTCGTGATTTCTTATATTTTTTAATTCTACGAGTATATCGATGAAATTAATTCTACATATTTTTTGAAACAAGTCTCCTTGAAACAGTTCAAAAATATTTATATATAAATGCAATGATACACGTTCTAAACGTTTTGAAATTATTTTGTAGTACCCTCTCTCTCGTTTTCCTCAAAACCAAGTTAATACAAAAACTCATTCAAAGGTTCTGGTTGTTAACTAAACACTCTGTTCTTCGAGAATTCCAAATATATTTAATCGCTCAATGAAGAGTAGAAATGAGGCATCTTGCCGTTTATTTTAATATAGCCGTTCATTATGACAATATCATTGCAGGAGACAACAGCTAGTAACATTGGACAGACGCTGTCTCTGCCACAGAAATGCATGTCGTATGTGATGCGAAACGTTAAGCTGTTCACATGCTGCTCGTAATTATTCCACAATTTTAATTACCTGAACCGGCAAAACCACTCTCAGCCTCTGGGGCATACGCATCGCTAAGGACCCCAGGGAAGAATAATAAAAACTCACGAGAGCTCTGCTGCAAAGAATCAGATACCTCTACCAACATAATAGCACTTTCTCGTATTTATCTTCCATGCAGTATTTAACGCTACAGGCAAAGAGCAGCTCGGATGTTAATCCCCAAAACAACTAAGATTTCCGCTGAAAATAATTATTCAGCTCCACAAACTAGTTCTAGTACAGGTAGCCGCCGCTCCAACCGGAGGGCGGGATATTACCAGAAATGAAGACCTCGGGGACTGAGAGCGAGTGCTTTGCGGTAATGTAATTGATAATGAAACGCCAAGTGCCTCTGAAACGAGTGCTCTGACAGAACTGGACGTGCTGGTTTAAAATTCTATTTATGGTGAATAGATCTTGGCGAGTCATGCAAGTTTGGGCGCGGAGGGCCGTTGCTGAGAGAATGTGAGTGGGATAACGTGCGAGAAAGAATGGTATAGGAAGAAATTGAGAATTAGTGGCAGATGACGTGAGATGTGGAGGCTAAATACGAGAAATGAAAAGGAACAGGAGGATTGGTTAGGAGGAAAATACAAGGTGGTATTGACATCTGTGAGAAGAAACGAAGAGTGATTTCCATAACGTCGATGATGATGATGATGATGATAATAATAATAATAATAATAATAATAATAATAATAATAATAATAATATAAACTAAACAGCATACCATCTGGATGTCTGTTCAAAGTCCACCAAAAATTCAGCGCCCCTACTAAAGGGCTAAGTCATTTTAAATAAAAGTCAGAAGATTTGTATTTAATAATACTAACTGTAATAAGGTATAAAAACTGTTTTAGATATGTAAATTAGTAATAGTCGCTAATGACCTTAGATGTTTACCTACAATAAATTAATTTCAAGAAAAAGTCCGAAGAGGCAGAATCATAATGCCAGCAAACTCCACACGTAGAAGATTCTGAGGCAACCTTGGCGAATGAAGTTAATACAATGTTGATGCAAGTTGAGTGGAAACGATTGGCAAATCAGCACCTAAGAATTGTCTAAGGGGACATTTATAACTGAGACGTCAAATCCTAACGTTTTGAGACTAAAGAACTGGAAGCGATAAAATATATAATTTCATGCTCAAAATTTTTCGAATTCCATAATAAATATATTGAATTTTAAATGCCTTTATGGAAGAAATCCAGAGTATTTCACAGCATTAGTTCTTGAATGTGACATACGTCATAACGAATAGCTCCAGGAGTAATAATCCACCCAAATACACCCTTAACGTATTTAAACATAACTTACAAACTCTTTTTTTACATTTGTATGTCCAAGATCCAGGGAAAGGTCAATAAAGTGGTAAAAACTATTTTTTTTTTAAAACGAAGAAATATTCTCTGAGATGTAAGGAACAAATGGTTATTGACTCGGTTGTCATGAAACAAACAATTAATTATCGAAGAAATATTTATTCTGTACATGTAAATAACCAGAAGGCTTACGATTCGGTCCCAGATGGCTAGCTCATTCACTCCAAACTGATAGACTTCTGTGCAATCTTAACAACTAATAGCATGACGAAATAATATTAAATACCAATCAAGAATGTATCATAATACACAGATAAAATTAGCATGAACCGATGTATCTACCAGAAAAACCCTTTTGAGCCCACTTTGGTTCCAGGCTCTAAATAATCTATCCATCATCCACATTCTACGTGCTGTTCCTGGTATCACTCACTCAACAGAATATAATAAAATGAACCTGGAAGAAATGGAAGAGCATGTGAGAACTCAGATCGTCCACTATCGATAACATCATTCTGAATAGACCGTTGAGTGAATCCATCTAACTAGGACCAAACGGAGGTCCAGATTTCATTAATATAAGTAATATAATGCAAACGAAATCTCGCTAATTAGAAGTACTTCCACGAGTAGGCAGATACATCAACGCGGTGCACAAGACTTTAATGGCTGATTTTTATCATACTGTTATATACTATCTTCCATATTCTCAGTTCATCATCTATCTTCAATTCAAGAATGCATCAATAATGAAAGCATGGTACAACAGTGGTGGCGAAAAGTGTTACCTGGTAAATATCCAATGTTATATACAGCATCAGAAAAGAGTGACATGTGATTTACTGTACTCAGAATTAGAAAGCTTTATGATAGCCATTCAAAATCAGGTTATCACAACGAGAAATCATTTACAATTCAGAATAAAAGAAGAACTTATAAAGTGTGTGAAACAATATGAAAATGTCCAACTTAACCTTCCCGATTATCCGAAATGTTGGCTTCCACCGCCTATAATATTAGACACGAGAATATATGCACAAACATTCATGAGCGATTAATTCGAATGTTTGTATTTGATATAATACTATGCGTAATAGAAATGCCATCCATTTTTTTAAAATGAAGAGCAGAAGCTGTACTGGGTCTCAAGCATCCTATAGCTACACAAAGAAAACACAATAAAAAAAATGATGATCACCGTTGTGAAAAAATAATCCAGACTCTTATTTCAACCCGAACATTTAGAGTGGGTACCATTGATGCAAGAGTCACGGAAGGCAAAATTATCAACATACAACAAATAATCATGTCAACGGTTTGACTATTAACGAAACACACAATGCAGGCAATCCAAGTGTTGAAATTTCCAGTTTGCTGCGTGGATCAGATGCAAAATGTTTTAATGGACAGCTGCAGAACAGTAGAAGAGTTTCCGCGATGAACTGATGGTCGGGAATTAATCGACTGAGATTGTCCAGAGAGAGCGAAATCAGTCGTGACTTGTCACAACGAGACCGATCGATTCACTATCAGTGGTCAAATAAATTTCTCTGAACAATTGCAGAGAGTGAAACATTCGTTAATAATAATAAAAAAAATTAAAATTTTTTTTTGATGAGACATGGAAGAAGAACAAGAAGAAACGTAGACACAGGAAATGGTTAAAGGTATAAACACTTCTCATGAGCAAGACGGTGTCGAAAAAACAGGTATGTGAACCAGATAATTCAACAAGGGGCATTTTGGGACAAAACAATCCAGAATGTGGAAGGACATGGTGCAAAGAGGAATGTGGCGGGTACACCATAAAGAATAATGGAAGGAGTCATGAAAATAACAGCACACGAGTATCATTCGAAACGGAATCAAGCTTTATGGAAACGCCAGGTGACCCAGAACGACATGAGATGGCACCAACACGGGAGAAAAAGGCAGATCCGTGGGGTGAGCGGCGAATGCAGAAGCCCACACGAACTGCAGAGGACCCTGGCGGCGAGTCCACCGAGGGTAATTTAGAAGCTACCAGCAATTCCTTCCTTTCTTCAGCGCGCCAGCCCCCACCTCCCCCCTACTACCCACCCAACCCCCCTGCCCCCACACAAAACATTCTCATTACCCTCCTATACCATTCTCTTTTTCGCCACATTTCATCCGCGGGCGCGGTCCCGCGCCCTTCCACTCCTCATAAAAGGAGACGCATAATTACGAGCTCGTCCGTCCATTTGGTCACTCGGATACAGGCGCAGTGTCATTTCCTCGGACGCGGCATCCGCCGCCCTCGCTGCCCCCGCTGGCGCCTCCGTCTCCGCCGCCGCCGCCGCCTCCGGAACCTCCAGGACTCGGGAGGCCGACGAGCATCCCCTCGCCGGAATAAAAAGACAACTCATTTTGTGTTTACGTGTTTATTGTATGAAGTCTCCTGTCCGCGACTTCGCTTCAAACCACCAACGCGAAACAAAACGCTGGCGGTGTCCCGGAGGCGGCGGCGGCGGCGGCGGCGGCGGCTGCGAAGAGACAACCGACGGGCGCCCAACAATTGCCTTACATTTGCCGGACAAGGAACAATGATAAAAGAAGAACGACGCCGCTTCATATTCATACGCGTACATTGTTGTGTCTTTACTAAATGGCGGCATTGTCATGCGGTGGAAAGGCAGAAACGGACAGTTTAACCCCCCGTGGGCGACGTCGGATGCCTGCGGGATAAAGGTGGGAATATTAAATTCGTGAGCGGGAGTTGTCGACGGGCCGGTGGTGTGGCCGTCGTCAAACTCTCCCTAGAAGCGTTCCACGTCGGCGATGTTGAATGCACGAGGAGGGAGTAAGTGAAGAGTTGGAAACTGAGAAACAATATATTGCTTTCGAAAACCTGAAGTTAATTCTCAAGAGTGGAATTCGTAAATATATACCCTAAAGACAGTGAAAACGCAACGTTCATAGCAAATTTGAAGACTCGTGAAGGGCTGTTTGTTTTTACTACCTGGCGCAGAATAATTTGTTTGTAGCTTATTGGTGATAAGAACTAAATAGATGACATATAACTTAATTATACATACGAGTAAGAATCGAGGAATATGACGTAAATTCGATGAAATAGTTTTGGTGTTTATTAACACACACCAAGTCAGAAGTACCCATTTATACACCACCTTTTAATATTCGCCAGATATCAAACACTTTTTCTAATAATACAAGAAACTACTTCGTCAAATAAACGTTCTCTACATAACTGATGTTCAGAAAAGGCGTTATCGAAAAAGGTAGACATTTCTTTTGGGCAATAGAGATAAAAGTGAATTTTGTGAAGCTCTTTGTAGAGAAATAAATGTTCATTGAATATTCTGGACTTTTGTCCTTCGTGCTTGTAAAGAACTACACATCAGCTTTCCTATTTGCTGAAAATGGATGGCAGACATTAACATTTCTTTATGAAGAACAAAGCTGACAAGACTGACGGCTCTGGGTTTCTGTGCAACGAAAAAAGTGAAATATTTAGAATACAAAAAGGAGGGAAATTCTCCATGGAGCTTTGAATTTCTTCATTTGAAATACTACGTTGATATTTTGTCTCTCTCAGCATTTCAGGTACAGTAGGTACAGAAACTGCGAGTTAAGTTTGCAAATTTAAGAGTAGGCAATATTTAATATTAATCGTATGAGCTTGATCGTTGGTAATTCTGTAATTCTCTGATCATCAGAGACTGATGCATTTATAGAATTATGTTAGGTTCTCAATGTGTGGTTTCACGACACATAATCTTATAACTAAGAATTAATATCCATTTATCATCCATTTATCAGAAGAAACTAATCACTTTACTTTATTATTATTATTATTATTATTATTATTATTATTATTATTATTATTATTATTATTATTATTATTATTATTCGTCCTTCTGACAGAACAAGCAAATTTACCGATAAGGCATGTACAGCATGTGGATATAAATTTGATGTTGAAACACATTGAAACAAGAATAGTAGTTTAATAGTAGATTAAAGAATAGTAGAATAATAGTATACAAATCTACGAAGTTTAATAAATTTTAGAACAGTACTTACACCTAAATAAATATATGTACTTACTTTTACAGAAACAACATGATGTTCAAGTAGTCTGATCTTAACGTAAAAATCGTGATATATCTGATCATAACGTCTGGATTTAACGTAAAAATGTACAAGCAAAAAAGAGTAAGTACAAAGCAAACATAATTATAGTAAAAAAATAATAAGTGCATTGCAAAACATGAGTTCAACAAAATAACTAGTGGACCTACAACAGCTCATAATTTCTGGCATTAGTTGCGACTCGTAATTTTCGAAAATTCAGAAAGTTCAAGAAAAAAGAGAACTACGTCACTTTTAAACATCCTTTATTCTATCTTAGAAAAAAATTAAACCAAAAATTTGGAGCCGTTTTTGAGAAAACATTTTTTACATTAAAGTAACTTCAAGCAGAAATTACGTGAAAAATACTATTTAAAAACAATTTCATGGCCTTTTTTAAAGATCTAATTTTGTTAAAATATATTTTATTAAGGAAAATATCTCTATTAGGCAATATTAGCTTTATTCAAGTTTGAAATACAAAGAGTTTACCGAAAATGGGATCTGTACCACTTTTGTAAGCACATTACTCCCATGATTTGATCCATTCGAAAAAATGAAAGAAACATGTTGAGCCGTTTGTTAGAAAATAATGTAAAAAAATTGCCTATACCTCATTCCAAATTTCCGAAAAATGTTCATATTTTCGAAAAAAATTTCAGGATCTTACTTAAAGAGTTGTCTGCGACGAATAGATTTTATTAAGGAAAAATATCTTTCTCCAGTATTGTTGTTGTAGGAGGAGTCCGAAAACATCACATTTCAAATATTCGCGATTTTCGAAAATTCGGAGAGTTCAACAAAAACGAGAGCTCCGCCACTTTTTAAGCGTCCTTTGGTCTCTATAAAGAAATAATTTAATTCATAAATTTATGAAGTATTTACTACGTAAGTACGTAGTAGGAGAGTAAGTAAGAACGTAGGAATTGCGAATTATAATGCATTTCTTCGATCTATCGAAACATAACATCGTTAATAACACAATACAATTTCTTATTAGAAAACGGTTTTACAACCAGGTGCAAGTTGTTGCTTGGATAAGCCGCACCTTCTCCTCGCCACCCCAAACGCCCCGCCCCGTGGGGGTAAACTTCCAGAAAGCGCCGGTGAAATCGGTGGAGTGCGTCGCGGCGGTCGGCGGCAGCCAGCCCCACACTCAAGGAAGATCTAAAGGTTCCGCTATCGACCGCCGCCCCGTAAAAACCGCCCCGCGCCGAGAGCGAGCGGAGGAGGCAGGCAGGGGCGGGACGTGGGCGGAGCGAGGCGGGGGTGTGGCGGGGCGTGGCGGGGGCGGGGCGGGGGCTGGGCGGAGACGAGGCGGAGGCGGGGCGGGGACGGGCCGGGGGCGGGGCGGGGCGGGGCGAGGACGGGCGGAGGCGGGGGCGGGGACGGGCGGTGGCGGGGGCGGGGGCGGGGGCGGGGCGGTGCGCGCGAGCAGAGAGCGGTCACGACACCGACCAAGCCTCTTGGGGGGTGCGGAAGCAACCGCTGCGCCTCCGCCGCTTCCGCCTTCAGCTTTCTCCTCTAGCCCGTCGTCTCTGGTCTTCCCACCGTAACACCATCTCCTCCCCATGACATCACGTGTACCCTCATGCTGGGACGTTTAACGTCATTTGACCGATATGGAGCAAATCAACCAAGTCCGTTATTTGTGATATCGGCGGGTTGTCTTTCAAAACATTCAAAACTGTCACCACCTTTGTACAAGAAAAAAATACATAAATAAGAACAACAAATACAATACAATAGCTACAACAAACTTGTTTCGCCTGTTCTTAACGGACGACGGTCTGTAAAATCTTTAAAGGAGGCCGGCCTGTTAAGAGCGCCTTTTCGTTTCTCTCTTTGGTTGCGAAATAACAGAACATAATTTCGAAAACGTAATTTATTATTCAAGACTATTTAGAGCTACTTTATCGCCGTCGATTACAAGGTGCTACCACCTCACGAGCGACGATAGGAACGAGTAAGCCATTTTTCTTCAGCAGAAAGTCTATATTCATCATGTGTAATATTTTATTTTAATACAATTTTTAGTAAAATACAAAATGAAAATGTTAGCTTCCTTCAGGAGGAATGATTTGTTGCACCGCCGGCAGGAACGCATGCGCCACCTCCCGGTGCACTTAAATGAGTAGATAAAAATATTATCACCCGCAGGTGATGAAGATTCGTTTTAACATTAAGAATGAAATACAATAAATAAGTGAATAAATAATTTTGTAGAAACACGTGTAATTAAATAGTAGAGTCGATCGTACAGCAACCAAACTGAAGACTATAGGCATAAGAGCGAAGAATACTCGCCTGTGACATTTGTTTTATTATGTTTAAGAAAATGGAAAAAGGAAGAAGGGTTTCATGGAATATCTGAGCAATGTAATCAACCTAACAATTTTCAAAAACATTTCCTGTCCAGACGAACCAATTCCTGTTCAAGTGTGCATGTTCATTCCAAGTGAACAAATCATTTCCGAATCCACGCAGACGAATTTCTTAATTGTAGGATGTGATGTTTGTAATGTCATCTATCTAACATATTAATATATTCACAGAACTAGGCACGAAAAAACGTACTTCAAAGATATATAATGCTGTCCGATCCTTCAATAGAACCAACGGCTAAATCTTCTCCCATCAACGATCGCCTCTTTACTGTGCGATACCAAAACTACTACAAGAATGGAAGTCCGTGAAGTGGAAAATATAGTGACCGAATTGCTCACTGGCCACGAAAAGTACCATCAGATAACGCATTTTTATACAGCTCACGATGAAACTATGCCACACTCCACATCTTCAAGGCAAGCCCACCCCGAAAAGAATCCCCTGCACCTAATCCCCGACCTTCGGCCTCCGAGCCCACTGACCAAGTGGGAAGAGCGCGGGCGGTGGGCGGAGAGCAAAGGATTGATGGCAGCGAATGCAGGGGCGGACGAGCGGTGTTTCTTCCCAGAGCGAAGGTGGACTTTTCCAGGCCCTTGCGCTAATGCGCCTTCGTCTGCGCCCACGCCCCCTGCACGCCCGCTCCGCCTCCACAGCCACGGCCACCGCCGCCGTCCCCGGCACCAGCCAGCGTCCCTCCACACCTCCCGTCCCGCCCCCGCCACCCACCGCCTCGCTTCAGTCATCGCCTCCTCTCTCGCCTGCTGTCCCGCCTACTTCACCTCCATCCGGACTCCACTATCCCTGGGTCCTACCTCTGCCTCTGCCGACACTCTCGGTACAACTTCCGTCTGCTCCTATCTCCCCGCTTCCATTTCGCCCTCTTCAGTGTTTCATTTCACCCACCTTTTCCTCGCGTTTGCCTTTCGTACCCCGTTCCCAGTATCCGTATCCTGAATCCTACTTCTGCTACCACCTTCCCCCATGCTACTGCCAGACCACGTCTCCGCCACCGTCAACGTTCTCGCCATCGTCAAAGGTCACGGCATCATCATTTCAGACATCGTCAAACTTCCCCGCCATATTCGATCCCGCCGTCTTCAACGACCCCGACATCGTCAAAGCTCCCGCGAACGTCAATATCCCTTCTACCGTCGACATCCCCGCCATCGTCATAGTCCCCGCCATCGACAACGTTCCCGCCATCGACAACGTTCCTGCCATCGACAACGTTCCCGCCATCGACAACTTTCCCACCATCGACAATGTTCCTGCCACCGACAACGTTCCCGCCATCGACAATGTTCCTGCCATCGATAATGTTCCCGCCATCGACAACGTTCCCGTCTTCGACAACGTTCCCGCCATGGACAATGTTCCAGCCATCGACAACGTTCCCGCTATCAACAACTTTCCCACCATCGACAATGTTCCTGCCATCGACAATGTACCCGCCATCGACAACGTTCCCGTCATCGACAACGTTCCCGCCATGGACAATGTTCCTGCCATCGACAACGTTCCCGCTTTCGACAACTTTCCCGCCATGGACAAAGTTGCTGCCATCGACAACGTTCCCGCGATCCTCAACGTGCCCGCCACCATTTCTCCCGCACCTCCGCCTCTCCTTCCTCCTCTGTTTCCATCCCACCAACCCCTCTCTGACCCGTAGCGCGTGAGCTCCTTACACTCGGCACCCCCCCCCCACCAGCCACAGCCCGTCTTAATGAAGAGTTGAAATGTTTGTACTAAAATACATGTTTTGGTAATTTTATATCATTTCTACATATAAAACTGCCATATTAACAAAATATTCACCATATTATGTGCGGAAACTACATGAGAAATGTCTGCATACACATACATTAATTAACATAATAGCATCATATAATATGAGTCAGTGACTTGATGTTTTTAGTATTTATGATTTACTCATGGTCATAATAACACCTCAGAGTTGACAGAACTTAAAAGTACTTGAGTAGAAAATAAGAATTCGTATAATATGGTATAGTATGTCTTTGAAATGAAATAATTCAAAGAGTACTCTGGAGGGATGTAACATCTTATTTCTAATATTATTCATTTCGCATGTGTACAGGTTGCCAACCGATATATGATGCGAGAACTGAAATGCGCTCTAGAAACAGTGCTGGGTTGACACCTCATATTATTAGACATGGTTTTCGATGTTGAGCATACTAAAAGGTTTTATAAATGTCTGAACTAGTTTCATTGTTGTAATTAATACGTAGTATGTACGAGTAAAATTTCACGATAATTATCTTTATTTCTTAATTCAAACTGATTCAGGTGCGTTCCAGATGCTGAAATGCATTTCATTCTTTGTTTTACTAATTACAGAATCTCACATTATATTTACAATGAAATGGCGTAGACACAAAGTTTCAAAGAGTAAACAGGGTATGATACTGCGGACTGAAACTGTGCGGCAACAACGGCGGCCGTCGAAATGAAGATACAGAGCCATTCGGCGGGCTGAGCCTGCAGGAGAGTGCCTGCGGCCGCACGATCGCCTCCTGCAGTCTTCCGCAGCTCCTGCAGAAGTTACGGCGGAGAGAGAAGTCTCTGCCCCGCCCTTTTCCCTCGCTTCTCCAAATGCCCCGGCCGCCATCGGAGAATCGCCGTCACCGCCGCCAGGAGCGCCGCAGTCGCTGTGCTGCTGCCTCTGCCATCTGCATTACTACCAGTGTGGTTTATGCCTCTAATACGTGTGATATAATAATTGCTGAAACGTATGCAACTCATTCCATATCTATTTTAACGTAAATGAAACTCAGTTATCAGCGTAGTGCGAGGTATTGTGGGAATTCCACTAAGCCACAATGATTAAGTGAAACCACCAAGGTCTTACATGGAACTCGGATCACGCAGTCTTGGGCTTCATGCAATTGGAAGCTGATGCTGTGGAATGAACCAGGCACGAGTTATGTTCACATGTTATCGATTCTACCACACAATGTCCATCCACGATTTGGCCATATCATACCAGAATACAGACAGCCACTGTGAAGGGATCTGTGAGGCGAAATTATTAATACATATAGTGGGGATGCCTGCCGGAATTCTGTTCTCATCACCGTTTAGTGTCACCTCCGTTTCCGAAATGTCTAATATTAGTGCACTGAGGCACAGGTATAGCTATGTTGGCACACGCGGGAACTGGCTAATCACCACTGTGAAAAAACTATGCCTCTCTTTACTTTGCCATTCTCTCATTAATGTCGACTAAAACACAGTACGTTCTGTGATTGGCGTGCCTTCCCCAATCGCCGCCATCATACGAAGAGCCGACACCATAATTTCTTCCATCTTTTAAAAACCAACTACTACTCTAACAAACCACTCTTACACTAACAACTCACTTCCACTACCTTTTCCACACCCCACCCAATCCAAGATGAGATCTGTCACCACCACCACCACTGCTTTTCCTGGCTCGGCACAGCAGCCTCCATAGCCATCTCCACCACAGACTCCGACTGCGACGGCAAACGCGACTCGAGCAAGGAGCTCGAGCGTGAGAGCGAGACAGAGACAGCGCGAGAGGGCGAGAGGGAGGGGGACAAAACGAGCACTCCCGAGAGCTCCGAAAGAGGCAGCCGCCGCACACGCTTTGATTCAGACAAATGACTGGAGTTGTCGGTTCGAAGAGTCGCAGCGGCGAGGTGGTCGGTGCCAAACGCCGCCGCGGCAGCAGCACCAGCGACGGCGGTGAAGGCGAGGAGAGCGAACGGGGCACGGAAGGAGGGAGGGCGAAGGAGAGCGGGAGGAACAAACACGGCCGGGATGAAATAAGGACAAATTGCGGAACAAATTTACACGGCCAAGTCGAGGAGCGGCGCGAAGTGCGTTGGAGAAGACACGAGCGTGGCGGCGGGGTCGGAGCGGCGGGTAGGGGTAGGAGGAAATGGCGACGGAATCGACAGGAAAGGGTGTCGCGACGGTAAAGCGGGCGGTAGAAGATGGAGGTGATGTCAGTAGCAGAGTGGAGGAAGCGTGTGAGGAAGTATAAAGAGGACGGGTTAGCAGACAGTCGGGGGGCAGGAAAGAGAGGATGAATGGGCGCGCAGTAAGACGAAAAGTTATGCGGGCGGTGAGTAGGGCAGTGAGGCATAGCCGCAGTGAACCAGCTAGAGAGTTGGAATGCGACGTAAATGGACAAATAGGCGAGATGAAGTAAGTAGGTGGGGGAGTGGCCAGGGAAGCGGGAGCGGATGGACAGGAGTGGTAAATTGAGTGGTGAGATGGGAGTACGAGCGGTGAAGTGGGAGAGCGAGCAGGTGGTGAGATTGACGGGTGAGAAGACAGAAGGGAGGAAGAAAGGAATGATGGAAGGGAAATGAGGGCAGATGGGGGAGAGGCTGAATGGACAAAAAGCGATGAGGACGAGAGGGCGGTGTGTCGGGGGCGACAGAGCGGGGGGTGAGAAGGCGAGATGGCTTGAGGGCAAGAGGGCGAGAGGGCGGAAGGGCGAGAGGGTGAGAGCGAGACAGCGAGAGGATGAGAGGGCGATAGAGCGGGAGGGTTGAACGTGGAGTCAGCGGAGAGGGGACTGGCGAAAGAGAGCAGGAGAGCGAGTGAAAAGAGGAGGGCGGGCGGGCAGGAGGGCGGGCGGGCAGGAGGGCAGGAGGGCGGGTGGACGGCCAGGAGAGCGAGCGTATGGGAGGGCGGGAGGATGGGCAGAAGGGCGGGAGGGCAGAATGGCGGGCGGGAGGGCAGAAGGGCGGACGAGAGGGCAGAATGCCGGGCGAGAGGGCAGAAGAGCTGCCGGGAGGGCAGAAGAGCTGGCGGGACGGCAGAAGGGCGGGTGCGCGAGCGGGCGGGCGGGCGGGCGGGCGGGCGGGCGGGCGGAGCAGAAACCGCCGCCCGGGGCGAGGCGATCGAGCGGGAGGCGCGGAGACGAACTGCCGGAGCGCCGAAATGGCTGGCGCAGCGCGGCGCATCGAAGAGTGGATTGCGAAGAGGCTCGCGCGAGGAACGGCGCGGGCTGCCGGAGTCAAGAGATCTACAATCCTCAAAATGAACGTCACTCGATACGCTCCTAACCTGATGGTACAAATCACAATAATCATTGTCTGGAATTTCCCACTATTTTATCATCGATAAATTTACGCAAGGAAACATTTATAAAGAAATTTGTCATAATATCAAATGTTTTATAATGAATTATCACTTACTGTAATATAATAATGTAATATATGCAACAAAATGGCACAGTGCAAGGAACACAACACGATTCATGTTGACTATGTTACTTGGATGTATTGAAAATGAGGTAAAAGACGTCGAAACATGTATGATGCTATACTAATAAATTTGTTTGTTGATGCTTACTACTTTTCCTCTCTTACATTACAATAACGATGTTACTCAATATTTCTGCGGAAACCGTCGAGTTTAATTATCGCTTAAGTGAATTCTATAAAATACTTTCATTAGTGCATGATTCTGTGTGGAGAGAATTGCGATATATTCAGATTGTAATAATAAGATCAACCTGAAAGGCAAGTCTCTCATGAATTAACTTCAGCTGATAAATCCAAGGCAACACTACCGAAACAATTCCGAAATTATTCTAACTCACAACAATATCCCGTGCTGTCAGCAGTTGACAGTAAATAATGGCCACTTCCTGCGTGAAGATCGTAAAAAAGATTGCCTGGATAAAGGAAACGCCGTTCAGTTCGTCGATCCAGCCACCGGGCCGTCAAGCGGGCGTCCTGTCGCCAAGACAATCCACCCTCCGGAACCAGACGCGGCGGATATTTAACTTTCCACCTGCTTCCCGCGCGCTTTACAATAGAGCATAAACGTCTTAAAGCACGCTTTCCAGTTTCTTAATATACTGTGCCGCAATCGGAGGCGTCACGCCTCAGGAAAGCGGCCATCTTCCCGCCGCCGGCGGCAGCGGCCGTCTCGTCTCTGATGGTTAATTTTCGTCGCCAGAGCATTACGCTGGCGGTGCGGTGCGGCGGGCGAGCCCGCGCCGCTTCCGAAGAAAAAATGTCGTTGACGCCTCCGTCGCTTCCGTGCGCTCTCCTCCCTTGTGTTCAAGGGGCGAGATTCTATCCATCATTGGTTTAGTGGTGAGTTATAGTTGACATTTACATAATTAAAATGATTGAATGCGTTGTCATTGTCAACAATATTATTTATTTCAATAAGAGCAGATTTCGATGGCTTAGCCATCATCATCAGTTTTCTGCAGTCTGGAAGTCACAAAAACGACTACCTACCAGACTAACTACCCTACCAGGTAGTCGTTTTTGTGACTTCCAGACAGCAGAAAACTGATGATGATGGCTAAGCCATCGAAATCTGCTATTATTGAAATAAATAATATTGTTGACAATGACAACGCCTTCAATCATTTCAATTCTATCAATCATCTCAAAGGCCACATGTTATATTCTGACAGGTGGCGGTGTTCTTCCCTCATTAGAACGTAAGATGCGACGCAGACCTACATGACTGCTCGCGAGGTTTCCCCTTGCAGATATCTCCCTCAGTGGGACACCTTTCCAGCCGGGATAAGCACTTGGTAGCTTAAGCAGGCTGGTCTCACAATATGTGATTTAGAGCATATGTGGTTTAGAGTACATGTGGTTTAGAACGTAAGATCCGAGGCAGACCAACGTGACTGCTCGAGAGGTTTCCCCTTCAAGGTATCTCCCGCAGTGGGACACCTTTCCAGCCAGTATAAGCACTTGGTAGCTTAAGCAAACTGGTCTCACAGTATATGGTTTAGAGCATGTAAACAGTGTAATGTGACGTAACAGTAAAAAGTGTGAGTACGTGTGTTTGTGTGTAAGGGTAGAAGAGGGGGGGGGGAAGGTGAGGAAGAGGTGATTGCGCGCCTTTCATGGCCCGTTTGTTAAGGCACTGTTCCGGCATTCGCCTGGTACTAATTGGAGAAACCACGGAAAACTACCGATCAGAGCAGGCGGCCTCTAGGATCTGCCACCGTCAAGACCCAAATCTCAACCTTATCGGTTGACGGTACGATTTCCAATCCCATCGCCGATTTCCAATTCCATCGCCTGCAATTCCTACAAAGTCTGCGAAGTCCATTCCGTCAACCTCACCACCAACGAACACTCCATCTCCATCCACAATATCCCGAAGTTCGTTTAGCAGCTGTTTTCCTTTCACCACGTGCTTCCACAGCCCATCATCCACTGCTTATTTCGTCTTCCTTGTTATTCCGTTCCGTCAAGTCACGTTATTCCCCCGTAGCTCAGCTATCCCCTTTAGCTCTGGGTCTCCTCACTTCTCCATTTCTGTGAGCCATAAAATCAAACGATTCCCAATATCCAAGAAATTAATTTTGCCCCGGCATTCCCCTGGTATTTCTATTACCCCTCTTTCATCTCCCCTTCACCCATACAATTTCCTTCGTTCATGTTACTCTTGCAGTTTCAGCATCATACATGGCGAATTCACTGTTCTGTCGTCTCTGCAGTTGGACACACTGTTACGTAACAAAATCTTTAAACTATTCTACGAATCTACAGCTACTCGACATAGTGAATAGAGCAATCACTTCATTATTATTTCTACAAATAAAATATATTATATTCAAAGAACTGGTGTATATTAAATATGTGAAATCAAGACTCATTTTAAACAAGTAGAAATTCTCGTAGATGTACATATTACTTGCATAATCTTGTCAAATCACGAGAAAAGTATTGATGCTATATGATTTACTAAGAACATATTACGGTATATTTCTGTCTGTCAGTACTGGCACAACAGCCTCTGAAGGCATCAACGCCTACCAGCGGCGTCTCGAACTTGCGGTCGTGGGTTAAGAGGTACGTGTGGTTAGCACATAGATTATGACATGTTAGTAAGTGAAAATAGTTCTATTGTTATAATGAATTTTCTTCCCGCGTAAATACATTGAAAATTAGTTTGAGAGGATAATTTCCTCCTCCACGTGCAGTAGCTCTAATCAGTATCTGCCTCTAAAGTCAACACAGTATCTGCTGTTTCCTGCGCGATCACTTTTATCATAATTCTGTCATCTCCACGCTCCTGCATTTCCATTACCAACACTGCTTCGGCCGTTTTCGCCATTTCTGCCTCATTTCAAACTCACCCCCTAGAGAACTATAAACTGGCTTAAAATATTTTCAATAATTTATGTATAAATTTCTCCCTCAGCAGCTGGGTCTACAATGCTCTCCCAACTTTGCATTTTTTTGCATTTTGTCGTTTTCAAAATTGGATTTCACAACCGATGCATTGGACGTATATAACCCTTTTGGTTTCATCTCGATCTTTTCACTCATTCTTAATCGTCTCATCGTCGCGATACCTTTATTAAGTCGCTCCTGTCTCTATCATTTGGTGCCTTTGTTTTTACTTCAAACAATGGAGGCTCCATCGATGTGCAGATAAAGGTGTTGCTGTTGTGGCTGCTGTATGGAGCAACACCGGGATTGCTGTCGTCGTTGTACAAGAACACCCCGGCTCGCTCCGATAATTTTAGAAAACAGGAGCGATGTGAAATCGGTCTCATAAATGTTAATAACGTGGGGATTTATTTGGGTTCAAAATGTGTTCATGTACACACTAAATTCACTAAGTAAAGTAAGTGGAAAAGTAATTTATTATGTCTTAAAAGCAAATGGAAAAACAATTAATGGAATGATATTGTGATAGTGTGGACAGTGTACTAATTTATCTTACAAGAGCACGAAATATAGAAACAAATTGGTCAAAAAGTTGTCGGTTAAATTAAAAGACAATTTTTTCAGAAACCTTGCATATTTTCTGGACTTGAAGACTTGCAAAACTTATTGCAATAAAATCACTACATTGAAGTGACAGAGACATTGCGGAAGTGAATGAAATTAACTTAAAATGTCTAAAATATTTTTGAAAGTTGATTCTGCATCACACCTTGTCATTTAAACACAGCAATGATAACGGAAATCTCAATAACTACTTTTCATGTATTAGTGAACAAGCTCCTATCACATGTTGGTATTCCCCACATTTTTAAATGTCCATATTTTTTGAAATCTATCTACTATTCAATAAAAAAGAGCGAGCTTTATGAAATACGTTATAAAAGAGAACAAAATAAATTATATCATGAATCGTTAGCAATTTAAGATAACTTGTTACTTAAAAAGTAAATTAGTGAAAAAGACACATTAGTACAATTTCTGGTACAACTGAAGTAAAACTTGTTTTGGTGCCCCGTTCGAATGCACGAATACGAAATATTCAAAATATATGTGTAATTTCGATGTGCAAACACAATATACGATTTCCCGATTACGCAAAGACGTCACCGAGAACCGCGTTCTCATAAAGGCGCCTTGCAGCTCGTGGGAGAGTTACAAGAACCGTCGGCACAAGCGAGCAACCAAAGTAATTCGTTTCCCGCCAACCTTGGTACACGGCCAACTGCGCGCACTGTAATCAAGCAGCCGACCTGAACGCCATGTCACAATTGCGAGCCGGCGCTGCCCGCCCGCCATCTTCCCTGGCGCCCTCCTCCCACACGAGGCGTGCGTGCTCTCACGACTGATGGCTATCGTCGCTCGTCATTACGGCCGCCACCTCGCTCCCCGCGCGACCCGTGTCTTCGCATGCTCCGCCGCCTCCGCCCGTGTCCTTTCGCCTCTCCGCCCTCGCCCTCACCCCGCCGCCCTCGCCCCCGCCGTCGCCCTCGCCCCCGCCGTCGCCCTCGCCCCGCCGCCCTCCCTCTCGCCCTCGCCCTCGCCCCGCCGCCCTCACCCTCGCCCCGCCGCCCTCGCCCTCACCCCTGCCCTCGCCCCCGCCCTCGCCTTCGCCCTCGCCTTCGCCCTCGCCTTCGCCCTCGCCCTTGTCCTCACACCCGCCCTCGCCCTCGCCCCCCCCCCCCCCCCCCGGCCTCCCCTCTCGCCCTCGCCCTCGCCCTCGCCCTTGTCCTCCACACCCGCCCTCGCCCTCGCCCCGCCCTCGCCCCCCCCGGCCTCCCTCTCGCCCTCGCCTTCGCCCTCGCCCTTGTCCTCACACCCGCCCTCGCCTCGCCCCCGCCCTCGCCCCCCGGCCTCCCTCTCGCCCTCGCCCTCGCCCTCGCCCTCGCCCGCCCCCTCTTCCCTCGCCGTCGCCCTCACCCTCACCCCTGCTCTCGCCCCGCCGCCCTCCCTCTCGCCCTCGCCCTCGCCCTCACCCTCGCCCTTGCCCTCGCCCCCGCCCTCGCCCTCCGCCCCACCCTCGCCCCGTCGCCCTCCTCTCGCCCTCGCCCTTACCCTCGCGCCACCAACCCCTGCTCTCGCCCCCACCCTCACCTCGTCCTCGCCTCAACCCCGCCCACCCTCGCCCTCGCCCCGCCGCCCTCGCCCTCGCCCTCACCCCGCCACGCCCTCCCTCTCGCCCTCGCCCCTTGCCCCTTGCTGCCCCTGCCCTCGCCCCCGCCCTCGCCTTCACCTCATCCTCGTCCTCGCCCTCGCCCTCGCCCACCTCCCTCGCCCTCGACCTCGTGTCCTTTCGCCTCTCCCGCCCTCGCCCTCACCCCGCCGCCCTCGCCCCCGCCGTCGCCCTCGCCCCGCCGTCGCCCTCGCCCCGCCGCCGCTCCCTCTCGCCCTCGCCCTCGCCCCGCCGCCCTCACCCTCGCCCGCCTAGCCCTCGCCCTCCTGCCCCTGCCCTCGCCCCCGCCCTCGCCTTCGCCCTCGCCTTCGCCCTCGCCTTCGCCCTCGCCCTTGTCCTCACACCCGCCCTCGCCCTCGCCCCCGCCCTCCCGCCCCCCGGCCTCCCTCTCGCCCTCGCCCCCGGCCTCCCTCTCGCCCTCGCCCTCGCCCTCGCCCTCGCCCCGCCCCCTCTTCCCTCACCCCGTCGCCCTCACCCTCACCCCTGCTCTCGCCCCGCCGCCCTCCCTCTCGCCTCGCCCTCGCCCTCCCACCCTCGCCCTTGCCCTCGCCCTCGCCCCCTGCTCTCGCCCCCACCCTCACCTCGTCCTCGCCCTTGCCCCGCCACCCTCGCCCTCGCCCCGCGCCCTCGCCCTCGCCCTCGCCCTCACCCCGCCGCCCTCCCTCTCGCCCTCGCCCTTGCCCTTGCCCCTGCCCTCGCCCCGCCCTCCTTCACCACTCCCTCGTCCTCGCCCTCGCCCTCGCCCCACCTCCCTCGCCCTCGACCTCGCCCCACCTCCATCGCCCTCGACCTCGCCCTCGCCCCGCCGCCCTCGCCATCAGCCCACCGCCCTCATCTCACCCCTGCCGCCATCTGCACTATGGGCGGCTTCAGAAAACGGTTAAAAGGGAGGAGGTTCCTTAACAAAGTAAGGAAAACGTTCTTTTAAGTTCATTTTTTATAAAAAACGTTTCAAATGTTTGTTTAATTCACCAACAATTTCAAAATCAAACATCTAGATGATATTTTTATAAATCTTTATACTAGTACTACTCGATCTCTTAAAAAGAGTTTGAATTTAAACTCGCAGGCAGGGTTAAAATATTGTTAATATTGATAATAATCCTGATTGTAAAATAATGTGAATTGTTAATTAATGTACAAATAATATATCAATATGTAAATATGTTTGTTTAAAAATAGTGTTAATTGTGTCCAGCGTATTACATTCACTTCTCGCCATATTTTCCAAAGCAGTGCGTCCCACATGCCAATAGGGCGTTAGGTTCATTTTATTTGGAACTTTTTCTACATATTATTCTATAGTCTTTTTGACTATTTCACTTAATTTGTAACGCTCATTTTTAATAACGATACTCATATAATAATTTGAATCCCATAAGTTTGAAAGACAGCTTTATAGGCCGAATTGTCATTGACGACGGGTGAAGACAATGGTAATGTAAATACAAGGGAGAGGCAGTTGAGGAATGAAGAAAGCATGCAATCCCTGATCAATTATTAGGAGCTTGGAAGCAGTACCAGAAAAATAAATAAATAAACAAATAAATAATAAAATAATGAATAAATCGCTTATCATTAAAAAAACCCAAATGCATTGACTAAGGGCCACACTTCATCAACTTTGGTGCCTTTCTAAAATAAATGACTAAAATATTGGAATTTCTCGACAATCAGATCAGATGCAAAGATTTGACACGAGTATAGGAATATTTCCTTGGCACTAAACCTTAGACCTGTTAAAAGTCCCACATCCATATTTCCAAGTCTAATCTCAACCATCTGAAAGGAAAAAAAAATTATTAAATGTAATACGCCAGTAATTCATTCAAATTTGTTCGTAATGTCGGCGAATCGCAATATTATAGATATATCAAGATCTTATTTTCCCAAAGAAAAAGCAGACTGTTAGAAAATCGCCTGTGGCGGAAATCTGAAGACTGAAACCCATGTAAATCGTTTATTTGGATGACATTGAAAACGATAAGTATTACAACTAATATTATATTCCGTGGTGGTAGCGATATCACGTGGTAATCCTTTATAGGTATGGAGATAATCAAACCACAAAAGTAAAAATAAATAATATATATTTATTTTATGCTCATTATTAAAAAGCTGTCTATTTTAAACCTTTTATGACTTACCCTTCTCTTCCAGTCCCCCCACCCTCCACCACTATTGGAAGGGCTTCCACTTCTCACCATTCTACATGATGGCGGCCACCCTAGTGGTATATCACTGGATCTTATCCGGTTTTATTTTAAATGTTCAGGTGTTATCCACGTTGCTTGGACAGTAAGTTATTTCAATGTTGTTTATTATTTTTTCAAAATTTTATCATTGTATTATTCATTTCACTTCTTTTATCTAATTTATTCTTTATACCATTGTTCCTCTTTATGTTAATCACTCAATTTTTCCATTTTGTTAGAGATCCACTGAAGATGGGAAAATATTGTACCCGAAAGTTACTTTGGGCATAAAATAAATATATATTATTTATTTTATAAAATAAATAATATTATTGATTATATATATATATATATATATATATATATATATATATATATACACATATATAATAAATATATTTTTTATTTTTACTTTTGTGGTTTGATTATCCCCATACCTATAATATTATATTATTTTATTAATTATTATTTGTGTTATTATTATTATTATTATTATTATTATTATTATTATTATTATTATTAATTCTATGACTATAATTTGTAGTCAATTGTCATAATTGTTTGAGAACCCTTTCCACGTCCATTATCCCCCCTCCACCTTAGTTCGGTTTCCTTCCTCCTCCCCCCCCCCCCCAAGCGCTGCGTGCCGAGCCACCGCGCGCGATGAGACGCTTTTAATTGTGTCGATTAAAACGAATTCTTCTTCCTGCGCGGCGCCGCGCGCTCCACAAAAACGGCGCGGGATTTTACGGTCGTTTCAGGTTTTGTGAGAAATTAAGGCGGCGGCGGCGGCGAAGGAGGGGGTGGTGGAGGGCGGCGGAAGGGCGAGACGAGCCACTTGGCCGCGTGTGGCGCGACGTCACTCTGTTGAGGTCGCACGCTTTCCGAAGAGGCGAGAGCCGTGGGCGGTGGATGTGCACGAGCTGTGACAGCTCTTTAAGCCTCGGCAGCGGCGCCCAGGAAACACAACAGGCCTGGGGATGTAGATGCATGGGAACCCCTTATTTCAATGTTCTGCCACACCCCTTATATATACATTTATTTGATTTTTCCATGCAACACTTCGGTTTAGGTGGCTCAGAGAATTGATGTTACTGCAGTGTCTCAGACCGGGAGGTCCTAGGTTTCGAGTCCAGACGCTGGCAGAAGTTTTGATACTAGCTAGATAAATAGGTCGAATTCAGCGGCTGTCTGGAGGAGAATTCTAGCGGGCGGCTGATCTGATCAGTATTTTCCGTGATTTCTCCGACCAACATCAGTCAAATGCTGGAGCAGTACTGTAACAAACGGGCCACAGACCGCGTGGGATACCGTTTCGCCAGCAGGATAACGCCTCAGCCGGGCAAGCTTTAAGCTTCCGACATGTGTGGTAGTGTGGTGCATGTAAGTATGTATGTAAGAAAGGCGCGACCAAAAAGCAACTGAATTCGACCTACCTGACTAGCAAGGTTAGAAAATTCTGCTACTATCGGGACTCGAACCTTCGGACCTCCCGGTCAGAGGCACTGCAGTGACATCTGTTGATGTTCGAGCCACCTCAGCTATGTGATATGTTTGCCACCTAAGATATGTGATAGTTTTGTCCCTTTCGTTCTACCCGAGTGTGCAAACTTGAGCGTTTCTGACGACAACCGGCGGAGGGTGAAATCGGCCCAACAAGCCGTCCGGTCCTCATTTTTTTATATGTGTTCTTAGTTGTTCAACTCTTGACGTCTGCACGTGTAACCATGATGGAAATATTGCATTTTTACGAATAGTTAGCAAGGTACCATCGTCCCAATCAAAAATGACTCTCGGTTGTACAAAAACAAGCACGAACAAGCAAGGCAGGAAGGCAGAGGGTACAGTCAGGCAGTCACTGATCTGAAAACTGGAAATACGGTAAAACCGCACGGGAAAACTCAGAGTGTATGGGGTTCTTCGGGTGTACGATTAAATGTGCGACTTGAACACCCGCATGGGTAAAAAAATGAAGCACCTAGAAGATTTGCAGTTCGCACACACTCATTATAAGCGGCCGTTTTGACCCGAAGGCGAGACCCACACAAACACCTTTTCCTGACCGAGATAACCGCGTCGGAACAACCTCCATATGTTTAACAAAGTGACTCCAGTACAATAATTAAGAGATGTTCAGATCACTGGCGAACCAATATCCGAAAGAATGTCAAGGCACTATCATTCGTAATTACAAGACATTATCAAATATGAAGACACTATTGTTTGCATTGTCGTATCGTTTATCCGTAGGTTGACTACACATGCCTGTTTACCTGAACAGGTAAATGGGTGAGGGTTAAAACGTCACGTGTCCGGAACGTCACTCTCTATTGCGGGATAATCGTGAAGTGTTAAGGTGAGCTCTTCATTATTTCAAGAATCCATATTTAACGACTAAATATACTGCATTCATGCGTGGAAGGTGTTTTTGCAGACAGTGTTTCTTGGCGACCATATTCGCAGCTCAGTTGCACACACAATGTCCAAGTGACGCAACTCTTTCCAGCCCTTGTTGAGGGCGGTCAGAATTGGCTGAACATTTCAAACGACAATTACCCTGAGTACATATATGACACATACACATCTGAGTGCTTCATGGTTCAGGAGTCGACAGAATTTGAGGTTCTCCGCGAAAATATACACATAAAAGACATTTACATCATTCATACTTCATCAATGCCTCATTCATATGGGAACTCTGAGACAGTTATTTCTCTTATCACAAAAGTCATTGAGGTCGACCAATATATAATCGATCATTTAACCGATCAATCGAGCGAAACGAACGATCGAACGAATCGATCGAATGAATCGATCAATCGAGCAGCCAAACAAACAGCATACCAATGAGTGTGAATTGTATTTATATGGTTTCAAAATGACCTTGAAGTACACTTGATGAAAATGTAAATCATGTTATGATTCATTTTCCTTGCTAGAAATTTGACACCGTTTTGTGCAATATCACCAAGTAATCCGAGCAATTACTAACCAGTGACACGTAGCTTCATCACCACCTCATAATGTAACGAGACAAACCCTTCTGTCAGACAAACTGTCGTAATTGTTTTATCGTCACTGTCACTGCGTCCTTACAGAAAGATTTGTGATGACGCAAAAGCTAATTATAACGAAGCTTGGACATATTTTACATTCGAGTGCCGGAAAGCAGATGACGTTCCTGGAAGAGCCCTCTTGTGATCATCTGCGCCCATTGTCTTCCCCGAGACTTCCGGTCTCGGAGATAAACGAGTGTGCCGATCCTTCAAAAGTGTTACGAGCATGTCGTTCCGCAGCGGGTGTAAATCTCGAGGCACATGAAGCCCACACAACTCGCGGGACAGCGGTGGCGTGTCACTGTGAATAGGCCGCCGGCGCTGCTAAGCACGTGGCTCACGAGACAGACACCGCTTCGAAGGCTCCGCGAGCACGTACGCGGCTGAAGGCACACGTTCATGCGCGCGCAGTCAGATTCCTTGGAACAACCGATAGCTCCGACGTGGTGTACGCTGTTATCGATTTCACAATGCGGCTGGCTGTAAGCGAGATGTTGGAGCCTCTGCTTTCCGCAAGCAGAAAGCATGATTTGCAGCATGCGACCAAGATTGGATATTTGCAACCGTTAAAACAACCAATAAGAAAAAATTTTAATCCATATGATATTCGGAACCGATAACAAAACCGTGCATTAATAGGGAATTTGAATACCCTCGAGCGCTAAAGCACTATCGATCTTCTACGCCTGCGTAGTAAACGATTCGCATCACTTATGTGCATCTGCGCATGTTGGGGTCTCTGCGTTCTGCGAGCAAAAATCATGATTTGCAGCATGCGATAAAGATGGGATATTTGCAACCGACAAAACAACCAATAAGACAAAATTTTAATCGATTAGACAAAATTTTAATCCATATGATATTCGGAACCGATAACAAAACCATGAATCAACAGGGAATTTGAGTACCCTCAAACGTTAAAGCAGTATCGATCTTCTGCGCCTGCGCAGTTCAAGTTTCGCATCACTTTTGTGCATCTGCGCATGCGCAGAAGATAGATAATGCTGTCCGCTTTGGAGAGCACAAACTCCCTAATAGGGAATTTTGCATGAGACAGCGGACTGCGATCGACTGCAAATTTCGATCTTCTGCGCATGCGCAGATGCACAAAAGTGATGCGAAACTCAAACTGCGCATGCGCAGAAGACCGACAAGTCTGTCGATTGCTTCAACGTTCGAGGACGCAAAAACTCTCTAGAAAGTCGATATTATCAAACCTCACGTACTACTGAACCTCCGATAACGATTGGAAAAGCGTAGTGCCAATATCAATATTCAAACGACACTTCCAATATCGATCGATTTAGATTTTCCCAATTTCATCTGATATTGATACAGAATTATGAACAAGATAAGGGAATGTCTTTAATTTCACATTAAACAAATGTTTAAATAATGTTAAATTACTTATTGTCCCGATTTACATAATTATTTTCCACAACCTCTTGCAATTTACTCATTTAGCAGAGCGGGAGGAAGTTATTTCCCCTTGGGTAATATTTTAGATAAGCTGCATGAAGAGTCTGAATGCATTTGAAATGTTAATTCATTCGGAAGAATCGATTTACCAGGTTTTGGCTGACTTCTCGATACCTATCCTACCGTTTTCATTTCCAAGCGTGATCGATTAGTCACAACTTTATCAATTCAACATATTGTGATTTATGTGAATTTCATTTCTTTATAATTCCATCTTACAGAGACTACGCTCAAACGTAGTGTAAAACAATGAATTATAGCATCAAATATTCATACTAAAATAAATATTTTTCTAGATTCATCAAACGTAATTATTCCACACGGCAGAAAGCGTGCATTATTTCACGTTTTAATTCCCAAAGAACTGATATCATACTTTACCATTAGCAACTCAAAATAATTATAAGATATAAATTCATAAAATTAAGCCTGAAAGCTAATATTATTTTTAAAACTGCAAGTGATTGTAGCCAAATAAATATTAGGTCCTACTTAACATTCGACTTAATGTTTTCACTGGCCAAAAGATACTGCACTTACGGCATTTCTTGTCAGATAATCCATTCGTTAATTCCCAATAATATACATTTAAATTGTTAAATAAATTATGTATAGGCCCTACTGTATAGCACATATATACAGTATACAAAATACGTTCATAATTTATAAATAATATAAATATTTTCAAGAACAACTATAGACTAACCTTTGGTGTGTTTATTTTCTATTTTAGGACTTTACCTTTAAAACATGTGGAAACTGACAGATCCAATAAATTTTTTATATATTAATGTGAAAGAATGCATTAATTTTTACACTGTTCCCGCCCATTAAACTTGATAATAAATAAATATATAAAACATTTATAATAAAACTCATACTTTTCTTCATGTTTCTAATTCATTTCGTCATTTTTATCTCACTCCCCCTTTCTTTCCTTTCACTTTCTTTTCGTCTCATATTCTTTCCCCTGCCTCTTTTCTAACTATTGGTGCCTCTCCTCATTTCTCTTTCTTTTTTTCTCATTTCTACATCTGCCCTCGATAATAGATGCGATTTATAGTTACATTTATGTAACTTTATTTCCCACGAACTTCCTTTATGTGACTTCTATACTGCAACCTCCTCTTCATTCTTCTGTTATATCGTTCTCCGTATACGTATCTATCGTAGTAAATAAGTTAAAAATGAATAGTGTGAGCCACAAAACTTGCAAACATTTGGCAAAATTAGTAAACACGCAACTCCATCCTTCATAAAATACTGCTTCATAACACACACTGCCGGCTAAATAAATAAACCACGAAATGTTCGTCGCATGGGTTTTTCCTTTATATCATACATGTATACTTAATTTGTTTAATTTAACACTAGTTGAGGTAGCGTGACAAGTATGAGTTACCATTTACTGGTCTCTCACTGAGCCACTAAAGCCAGAATTCTCATAAAAACACGTTTTGCCAGATATTTCTCGACGGATGCGGTTTTGAGGAAACGCTGTACTGGTAACGAGAATGATAATATTTCAAAATTAAACCAGTTTCACATACAATATTTTCTGTAACACATTTTGTTCTGAAATATAATCACACATGTACAAAGACCCACTCGTTATATTTTTTGCGATTACGCCCAGAAACCTAATCTACAACGAATGTTCTCGCAAAAGAGCAAATTACGGAACCCGGCAGCGAGTAGATCAACTTTAATTTACAAAATCTGCCCCTAGCACTCAAATATGCATTTACCTCTAAACAGACAGCTTTGAGGGCATTCTGCAGGATACAAAAAGGAAGACGAAAAATTTTAAGAACTTCAGCAAAGAGAATGATAAAATACACCGCAATCAGCATTCTCATTATTCGGAGATTAGGGTTAAACAGATGTTGCGAAAAAGAATTTCTCTGAAATATCATTTAGAATTCAGAACTTGCACAAATTCGTTGGTTGTGTTTTATTATCCAAGCGGTGTTTTGTATTCATATTTCCACATAAGGTTTCAATTCTTCCTTACTCATATGTATGGTTTTGTTTGAAACCTTTCCATTTACATAAGCTGGAGGAAAGGTATCAGACAGAATGTATTTAAACAATTGAAAAGTTGTGTGAGACTGGAGATACTAAAGAAACGTTTGAAACCTTTCCATTTACACAAGCTGGAGGAAAGGTAGCAGACAGAATGTATTTAAACAATTGAAAAGTTGTGTTAGACTGGAGATACTAAAGAAACAATTTTCCTTTTATACTATTTGATAAAAAAATCCTGATGGAGTGATCAGTTTCGACTTCTCTTTGATCCTCCAGTTGGATGATTGATTGAGAGAGTGATTGATTGATGTTTCCGAGTACGTCAACTGCACGTAATGTTAGTGTAGTGGATGTTTGATCTCGGGAAATGTGGTGGTGTTTCTCCACTGCAGGATGTTGAGATCCGGCGCCAACCTACAAGTCGCAATGAATGTTTTATTCAATCTCAAACCATAAACTATTCAAATATAAACATATAAATAAATAAAAAATAAGTGTTGCTGGGAGAGTATTTGCCATCAGTCATGTCATATAATGTGATCATTTAAATTTTGAAAGACGATAGGAAAGCAGGAGATCTCATTTTGAAGGTGGCAATCATTTTTGCCAACAGTTGTTATGTGCCTGGTTTACTTAATTACGGATGGTATTGAATATAACTTAAAATGTAATTCAAATTTTAATTGGACGCTATCTTTATCCTTTTTTTCCTAATGAGTGAGTGTGGAAATTCCCGTTGGAAGGTAGACAAGGAGTGCAGAGTAAAGGGAGGGGGAAAGTGATGGGTGGCGGGACTCGGAAGCAAAAGGTGAGGAGCAAGCAATAGGAAAAAGTAGACTGTGGCAAGGAACACGGAGGTGAGAGGCAGAAGTTATAGACGGAATATGTACACGTACGTGGCATATGGAGAGGGTTCACAGGAGCCGATTGCCAATGTCACAAGGAGAACGTGTACAAAGCAGCGAGAGACAAGCGGACAACGGCCAGCGGGTGATAGGCTGTGGTTAGTGGGTATTGGACAGAGGGAAGTGGGCTGTGGGTGGGACGGTGTGTAGTGGGCGTGGGCGATTGGCGACATGGGCGAAGGGCGGTGCGGGTGAAGGGCGGTGCGGGCGAAGGGCAGCGAAGGCGAAGGGCGCCGCGGGCGAAGGGTGGCGCGAGCGAAGTACGGCGCGGGCGAAGGGTGGCGGGGGTGAAGTGCGGCGCGGGCGAAGGGCGGCGAGGGCGAAGGGCGGCGCGGATGAAGGGCGGCGCGGGCGAAGGACGGCGCGGGCGAAGGGCGGCGCGGGTGAAGGACGGCGCGGGCGAAGGGCGGCGCGGGCGAAGGGCGGTGCGGGCGAAGGGCGGCGCGGGCGAAGGGCGGCGCGGGCGAAGGGCGGCGCGGACGAAGGACGGCGCGGGCGAAGGGCGGCGCGGGCGAAGGGCGGTGCAGGCGAAGGACGATGCGGCCGATGGGCGATTGACTCTTGTGACGTCGGACAAAGAGCAACGTGAGCGGTGGTGAGGCAAGTGCGATGGGCAGCGCACGTGTAGGGCGATGGGCGACTCGGGCGGCGGGAGGCGCGGGCGGCGGGCGAGGCAAAGAATTGGCAAAGGAGGCACGCCGAGCGGGGCGAGGAATGTTGGGAGACGAATGGCGAAGCGCAATGAAAAATAGGAGGACTGGGGAATTTATATTCAAACGCGTCCAAATTTGAATTCCGGGCCGCAATCTTGCTCCGCGGGGCGATCTATCCCCGGCCCCCGGCGCGCGAAGTCGCACGCGGCGGAGGCCTCGCGATTCCGCAGCCTCGCGCTCTCCGTCCCGCACTGCGCGCTCTCGCTCGCGATTGCGGTGCCCTCGCCCTCTGCCATCGCCATCGACTCTGTCATCGTCGTTTTCGCTATCGTGCAGGCGACTTTACCATTAAGCTACACCGGGGACGATATGCCGAATATAACAAAAAACTTGTTTCTTTTTCTTTGAAGGTTTTATAAAAATGAACTCTGTGTAATGTGCTGGTAAAGCTGCTAATGACTTCATGAAAGGCTGAATAAAAGTTTTAGCATATTTAGGATTTTGTATCACAATTTAAGTAATGTACTCCGCCATTTCAGTTTGGTGATTGGTGGAGTTCAGATGACAAGAAATTCATTTTCACACTTCGCTTAAACTTTAAGGAACCGTTTCCTTAGCCACTGTCAGGTCCAGCAGACTGTAACTTTTCTATAACTACTAAAAAAAATCCGGTTGTTATTACCAAAACCAAATATTGCAGTTTATTTGCGCAATAGTCTCCTTCAAAGAAAGTATGTCCTTTCATAATATACATTTATATACTTTATCGTATATCGCTGTATAGTCATCACCCTCTATTTGTAAGAATCATCCCAAAAACTCGAGATGTCACCTCTTCATCCCCCCTCACTGACAACTTCGCTATCTTCCCGCTCCAGCAACGGGCCAATTGATTCTTCTGATTGTGCCATCATCGCCATAGCTGCGACTTCTAACGACTTTACGGCCATCGCTGTCCCCACCGCCTTCGCTACCGTCCTCGTGACAACTACTGCCACCGGCCACACCACTAACACCGGAATCATCTCTACCACCATCGCCATCGACACCGCAACATCCACTCGCCACCGCTGCCGTCTTCATCGCTGCCGCCATGACCGCCACTAGTCCCCGCCGCCTCACCACCTCCACTTCCAACGCCGTTTCCTCCACCACCGTCCTCCCCACCACCGCCACCGCAGGCCACGCCCCGCGGTCGCCGCCCGCCACCGCCACCGCCGCCGTCGGCGCGAGCGCGGGCGCGTTCAGAAAAAGACCGCCTGTCCATCCGGGACGTTGCAAAATGCGATCGCATTTATTTTCTCCGATTCATCCTTTGTGGTCTGAACGCGGCCATAACTCAGGCCAAGTCCGAACAATCAGAGATGCTCTTTTGGTCAAGGAAAATGCTCCTCTAGAGCCCACGAGGCTCCTTTCGATTAATTACAAAGCCCCGCGCGACCGGCTCGCCCGCCGCCACCGCCGCGTGTGGGGAGCGCTATGGATGAGGCGAAGGCTTGACCCGAGCACAGCCACTTTTCATCCGCTGTCCGCACCCTTCCTCGCCGTCTGGCGACGCCGCCACCTTCGGCGACGTCCCACAAACGGCGTTCGACGACCGCAGGTCGCAGCCGGTGGGCGGAGAGTCAGCTTTGGGCAGGTGGGGAGGGGAAGGTGGGCAACGCAGGATGGAGAAGAGACGGTGGGCAAGGCACGATGGGGGGCCGCGGCGAAGGGGGCGCGGTCGGGGTACGAGGGGTGAGGTCAGGGGGGCGGGGGGTAAGAAGGTGGGCGAGGAAGTGATCAGGAGACGGTAGGCGGGGGTGGTATGGGTGGGCAGGGTCGTTGGACACACGGCAGAGGGTGGTGATAAGGGGGCAGTGGGTAAGACCGGAGCTGTAGAGGTGGGAACGGGTGGTGGGCAGGGGGTGATGGGCTGGCGTGACGGGCACGGGCAGTGGGCACGAGTAGTGGGCACGGGTGGTGGGAACGGGCGGTGGGCACGGGCGATAGGCACGGGTGGTGTGCTGTGGCGATGGGCTGTGGCGGTGGGCTATAGTGGTCGACTGTGGCAGTGGGCAGGATGGGGTCGGCAGGGGTGATGGGCACGGGCGGTGGGCATGGGTGATGGGCACGTGCGGTAGGCCGCGTGGTGGGCATGCGAGGTGGGCACGGGCTGTGGCAGGGTGTGGTGGGCAGGGTGTGGTGGGCAGGGTGTGGTGGGCAGGGCATGGTGGGCAGGGTGTGGTGGGCAGGGTGTGGTGGGCAGGGCATGGTGGGCAGGGTGTGGTGGGCAGGGTGTGGTGGGCAGGGTGTATTGGGGAGAGGGTGGTGGGCTGGGACGGTGAGCAGTGGGCGATGGGCAGGAGCGGTGTAGGGGACGATGAGTGACGGCGGCAACGGGCGGCACTTTCATCCTTCCCCGCCGTGTGGCGTCCCGACGACACTGGCCCCGGCCCGGCCTCGGGGTCGGCGTTCGATGGCGCGGGTCGGAGGGTGGGGCCCATTCCGTGCCCTCAGCCGCGGTCGCGCGTTGGTAAATAGCCACCTCTGTCAGCGCTGCTTTCGCTTTTTGTGTCTCTTCTTTGCTGAGGAAGGGATACGAATGTCTTCTGCTCGCGATCTTGGCTTTGTGACTATTTGTCGATCTGTCTACTGAGTGATGTCGTCTCGTGCTTTATGGCTTCATTATGTCCATTTGTCTGTGAAATCTCTCAACTACATTGTGTTTCTATTTTACTCACGAGAATACTATTCATCTTTCGTTTTTTACCTTTGACGAGTTTGTATTTCATTTCTACTTTGTTTCTTCTTTGTCTTTGTCTATCATTCTTGCTTCTCTATTAAGATGTGTTATGTTTCTCTCACTATAATGCAGAATGTTATTTTAAATATGTATTGTAAATTTGTTTTCCTTCTCAAAATTAAACTTAAAATAATGTAAAAGGTATAGTATCATTTATTTTGACGATGAAACTTATCCTTATATTCAATGGTACTTTCATTATTCCATCTTAGTTTCTTACTCTCTTTTCTTCAATTGTTTCTTATAATTTTACGATTAGAATTATTGCTCACGTAATATTCAAAATATTAAGGAAATGTTAGGATTCGAATCGGAAATCAGATTAAGAAAGTTTGATTCTTTCATTATCTTTATTTACAGCTCTCAAAGAAAGATTGTTTTGTAACAATATGAATGCGTGACCCATTAAACGTGACTACAGTCACGAAAGTAACACTACGTAATGCTTTGAATATCTAGTTTAAGTAAGTTTCTAAGTGAGTTTCAGAGTCAAAGTACTAAATTAATAATCCATTAGCTGCACAACTCTAATATCTTAAATATTTTAGAATAAATATTGTTACACAGAATATAAAATAACACAGATTAAATACCCGTCACAAACCAGTAAAAAGAAATAACCAGTTCAAAATGTAGAATGCTTTTCTAATTGTTCAAAATTTCGTGTAAACCTGTATTTGAAATCAACCAATCACTATTGAGATAAGGAAGTATAGAACTATATTACTCACTGTTCCGTGAGGAGGTACAGAACCCGTATATCGACGGTTTCTGTGGTCGCTGATTAATGCTGTCACACGTATGAATCCACTCTGATGAAACTGGCTCTGCAACAAAAGAACGGCATTATACTCCCTCAGAATAGGTGATTCAACGAAAAGATCGAGCAGGATATTAATTTAAATAGCGTACGAATGCAAATGTAACCTTTCGCGTCAAGAGCGACTTTGAAGAGTGACGTACTCAATGGCTGGCCGTCGGGTCGTTTTGTGCCACGCCAATAAATATTACATTGTATCCTTTCACTGAGGGAGAAATAAATGCCTGTCAAAAGCGTATGAATGCCGGACAGTGTGACCGGAACGTCGTCTATGCCGTACATTCTGAGGTGGTGTGTGGTACTTAGGCGACCCCTTCCGTTGGAGCAACGGAGTGGCTTCTCAGAAACGCGGATGGGAGGGAACCGGTCTCGGTGCGAAGGGCTGGGACGAGTGACTCCAACGTAAACGAATTCGGGCTAATCTCGAGCTCCATGATCACCGTGAATTACTGTTAAAGAACATTTTTAAAAAGTCCAAAAGCCCAACTATGCTCATTTCCTTGCCGGTAAATTCAATTCTCTTACGAGTAGAAACGCAATGAAGACATTTTCTTGCAGTTTATGAGATCTATAAAACGCCTGGGAACACGTTCTTTCGTTGTCAAAATTAAATAATAGCAGTTTGATAATTTTATTTTGTTATGTACTACAGTATAAATACCGTACTTATATTTAAATCAAATAATTATATTATTTTCCATTATTCTCTTTTCAAGTTAATTTTATTGGAATTTCCGTACATGACTGTTCTGGGAAATGTTTGTATTAAATTCATGATTAAAATAATTTATATCGACTAAAATTATTAAACTACCCTTCGGGGAGTCCGAAGTCCTCTGGATTTATCATCTGTCTAGGGTAGTTTACTATTCATAATAACAATGAAAGGGATTTGTACTAAACATTTTCTAGAACAATATCTGAAGTCGCTGACATTTAGTGTAATTTCCTGTGTCTTCTGTTTGTTTTAATGCAATTTTAATCTATTATACTATCATTATTACAATTTGAAATATGCAACTTCTCTTCAAATTTATATTTTAAATACCTACCTTCAGAGAATTTAATGATTTCAGATCTTAGAAGAAGCTGAAATCTGAAAATATACCATTCAAAAGAGTAAGTTAGAAGTGTAAAGAAATCCCCGTCTTAACAGCAACTCTTAAGTTGTAATGGTGCAAAGAAAAATGTTTGTTGATGTGAAACGTTCTTACGTCGTGTTTATTTTTTTATATATTTATTCGAAAGTGCAGTATGAGAATATTTCTCCATAAGAAAATAATACGATTTTAAAATATTACGAATATAAACTTAATATATTTCTTATTCTGTTTTCAAAACAGCAATTCCAAATACAGAGGCCGATTTTTTCGCATTAGTAAATTACATCACTGCATTGTAGCATGTTCAAATGAGATATTAAAGTCACCAGCGGGGAAATGTGTTAAATAATTTGAAAATTTCGACTTTTTACCAATCAAAAGGCATACAGAATTCGATTATCTTACTCTGCAATCAGCCTACAGCAATCTTGAATCTGTGTATTGCTGTAATTGACACGTAATGTAGTAAAGTACATGTACAGTCTTTTCTCTGAAGAATACATAAATTGAAAATATGATATAAGTCGTATAATTGTTGAAACGGTAATTCATGGAATGAGGCTTTGGTATTCGACGCCGCTATTAATATTTATACACCCTCGTCAATCTTATGCAACACATTCGGCGCACACACTATTGCAAAGAATACGTTCGTCCGCAAGTAGTACAACATTTCAAATCACCGTCAACTTTACACAGCATTTTATAACGAACCGCTAACCCTGATTCCGCCGGCCAAGATTATTCTTGATACGATCTGGCTCGTTGTAAAAAAAAAAAAAAAAAAAAGTCCCCCTCGCAGCCTCGGAAATGTGGTGACCGCAGGCGACCGAGGGCGGGGCGAGTCCAGAGTCCAGGGGAACACATCGGAGGGTAGCAGCTGTGGCCAGCGAGAGAGAAGGGGGTGGATGAGGAGGGACAAGCGCGAAGGCAAAAGAGAGGGAGAGAGAGCGGGTTACAGGACGAGAGGGTGAGTGAATGGGAGAGCGGAAGCGAGAGCGGGTAGGAGAGCGAATGGGAGAGCGGATGGGTGAACGGATGGGAGAGCTAATGGGAGAGCAGATGGGAGAGCGAACGGGAGAACGGATGGAAGAGCGGACGCGAGAGCGAATGGAAGAGCGAGAGGGAAACCGGACGAGAGAGTGAACGGGATAGCGAGCGAGAGAGCGAAAGAGTGAGTGAGTGAGTGAGAGAGCGGGAGGACGAGCTGATGAAAGGGCGAGAGGATGAGAGGGTGCGAAGGTGAGAGAGCGAGAGAGTCAGACAGTGAGGCGATCTGCGAGTGGACAAGAAGAGGGTACGAGAGGGCTGAAGGGCGAGAGGTTGAGCCGACGAGATGGCTGGCGGGCGAGTGGGCTGGTAGACTCGACGACGAGAGGACGACCGGTAGCGAGGGCAAGAAGGTAAGAGCACGAGAGGGCGAGCGGAGGAGAGCAAGCAGGAGTGCGGCCTGGCGGTCGGGTGAGGGAGCGAGGGCGGGCGTTCGCAGCCCGAGGGCGTCGCCGGGGCGGGGCGGCGCGGCGCGGCGCGGGCGAGAGGCGCGCGTGCGAGGGTGTGTGCATTTGTCTGCCGGCGCTGTGATAGCGCGGGGGCGGGGCGGGGCGGCGAGCAGCAGATGAAGCCGTCGGGCCCGCGTGACGGATCGGCGGCGCGGCACGCGAGCTGCGCGCGCCGTGACAAATGACGCTCGCCGCCGCCCCCGCCCGCCGCCGCCCGCCGCCGCCCGCCGCCACCCGCCGTCCGCCATCGCCGCGACGGCTCTATCGGGACCGCGCCGTCATCGCTCGGATCGAAGCCCTGCGCTCCAGCCCGCGGCTCGTGACCCAATCCGCGCCTTCGCTGCGGCGCCGTCCTCCTCCTGCTCTCTCTCCCGCACACTGCACTCCTGGCGGCACGGGAAGCTTCCGCGAGAAATTGATTAGATGGGGAGAATATTAAAAGGATGAAGACTCTGATCGATATTCATTCAGTACACGAATCACATGCCGTAGACTCAAGATAATAAACTACTGAGGTCTGTGTAAAGTTCTGACTTTTTTTACATTTCGAAGAACTGTATAGTAAGCAATCTCAAGTTGCGAGAAATGTATTTCCTTACGATATAAAATTGAAATACAGTGTAAAGATTCCTGTGAAGAAAACAAACGGGATAAATGTAAATTAATATGGGTTAGTTTGCGATAGTTCAAACTATTTCCTTCCAAATTCTCTGTTAGTTGTTAAAGAAATAAGTAGCAGCATGTATTTTTTATTTTAATTCAATGAAGAACTCCATTGACCGAAGTTCAGTTTAAAAATATTTTGAAAAATCGTGTCGTACATGAAATAATTAAATCCACTACACTGTATTCAAATATATTACATTGCATCAAAATGTAATTTTAAAAGAAAGTTGTTCGATATAGATTAGCTTCCTCATGGACACACAAAAGGCCCTGCAGGAAATTCGTTGAACGTAGTTCTCCCATTATAGTAGTATTAATTGGTTATATGGTTGGAATCGTGAATATCTAAAAATTCATTGAATCATGTCTGTCAATATTGCTTCTATAAAGTACACCGCAATTTGCAAAAACACGTTCCAACATCCTATTTGTAATGTTATATGCGCGATGTCACAAACAGACCACACTTAAAATATTATTCAGTGCTGCATTAAATGTAGTTGCGACGAATCACAAATACTTTACTGCATATTTTTTCTTCGTTCTCCCCCTATTTTCATCTCTTTTTTTCCCATTATATATGTTCACATACCAAAGCATCCAATCATTTGGTTCAATGTCTGAGGAGAAATGGCCAGTGGGAGGCGATGTAAAATTATGGGAGGCGGAGGTAGCGGCAGAAGAGAGACTTAATTAGCCAACGCCGCTCCTGTGGATGCTGCAGCGGCAGCAACAGCCACCGCCGCCGCCGCCACCGCCCCGCTCCGTTCTGTGGCCTCCTGAATGGATGAAGTAATCAGAGCGGTCACGGCGGTGTCACTATCGATCATTCGGCAGTTCGAGATAATCGATCTCGCCCGGGGCGGCGACCGTTGCTGCCTGCTCGGCACGTTACGCAGTAATGACTGCCACCCCCACCTCCAGCCCCCGCCGCCGCCGCCGCCGCCGCCGCCGCCACTCCCCCACATCCCCATGGCCCCGCGCGGCGGGACAGTGGCTCCGAGACACCGGTGGATGGGCAGAAACACACTCAGCGATTCGTACGATAGGCCACACGACTGCGATGGTTGCAGGCGATTGCGTGAACTCTCTGTTCTACACGCTCGATAAGGCGACATTTCGGTTAAGGAAATGCGCAGTTAATCGATAAGGGATGTGTGTTCAGGAAGCGAGGATCGAAAATGATATTTTGATGTTAAATACATTAGATTAAAATGATATTACACACACTAGATTAAAACTTCACATTTGAATTCTGGTAACAATTGCACAACCCCTTTGTTTACTTTCGTCAAATGAAGTGGAGATATTGTTAATGTAGAAATCAAAATATTTGTGAATTGGAAATATTGTTAATGTAGAAATCAAAATATTTGAAAGTGTGCTAATAAATCAAAGAGAATGTTGGAACTATTATGTTTATTCATTTATATAAAAAAGTTCAAACAATTATTAATATACTTTTAATATCTCGTAATATATTTACCAACTATACTGCGAGCTATTAACGAGATGAATGTCAACAGCATAACGCAAAAATAATATAAATGATCGAAATTTTCTACTATATGAAAACAACTTTCACGTAATTTTCTAGCACAGTACAAGGCCAAAACAACAGATAAATATAAACATTCAATTTTGAATAAAATATGAAATGTAATTGGATAAGAAGATCGCTAGGATTTTAGACTTTGAAAAGAAATACAATGAAAAGTTTAGAAACCGGAGTTGTTCGCAGATGTTTCTCAAAACAGAAAAACGATCACGACGGCTAGGCAGACGGATAGGAAGACTGACGTAATGCCAAAGAGACGAACTTGCACACAGCCGGACTTGCTTGCTGGTCGAAGTGCCAGTATCTGACCTAGTAGTGCTGCTCATAAGGAGAACCATAAGGAGATACACCTTACAAAAGGTGAAGTAGAAGATTTTATTTTGTTTATATTGTTATAAGTAGGAAAACGCTAAGTTTTCCACCTCGATATACGTCGGGAAATGTTTTGGTAGCCCCCCCCCCCGATCAATTTTTGGTTTTTGCGTAATAATTTTTAATGGTTAATCTTAGGGCAAAATTAATTATGTATAATTTTAAAGGCCGTAAACGTCTCTACAAATTTGCTGTATAAATTATTTCTCTCAAGCAAATAGTAACAGAGCTACAAGATTTTAAAATTTCACCAACATTTTAAATAAATAAATAAAAATATAAATGACCCAAACGTTTGAACCTAAGTTTCGGAATGGCGTCTTGGGTACAGTCAAGAATTCATGGTCGGACTCCGACTGAAGATGCCTACGAGAGAAACGTCAACTGGGGAAATTCGTATGTGTGTCCTCCTGGCGGCAGAAGCACGGTTCGCGCCCCCACGGAATGCTTGGGCTTACCAACGCAACTAGTCCTGAAAGCAAACCATGAATGGTATGCGCGCTTGAGTTTACCTGCAGCTTTGGCACTGACAAAACCTACAACGGCGCGTTTGGTAAATAACATGAATTATTTTAATCCTTCCAAAAAAGGACGCGTAGCATAAATAAAGTGAATACATTAACGAACATAATAACAAAAGTACGATTATTCCACTAAACAGGCACCTACTAGTATCTCATGTGCATATTCCAGAGTGACTTTCACAGCAGCTCTTTGATGGCGAGATACAACTGCGTGGAGCGGAGTTTTTTTTGAGCCACCGGGGTCACCGAGTGCCGCCGGTAGCAACTACCTTCTCTACCATCTCTGGCCTAGGAATGCATTTTTTGTGCACGTCTTCTAGAATTCAGTGGGAAATACAATTATTCAAATTATCGTTTCCATGTTGTCGCGGCAGGAAGTAATAAGAGCCAAAATTTATTGCTTATTTATCTTTGAAAATAGATTTTATTACATGGGAGCTTTTTTTGTTGTTGTTTTCTTCTCCCTTTCAAAATTCAAAATTTATTGCTTATTTACCCTTGAAAATAGATTTTTTTACATGGGAGTTTTTTTGTTGTTTTTTTTTCCTCCCTTTCAAAATTCAAAATTTATTGCTTGTTTATCCTTGAAAATAGATTTTATTACATGGGAGTTTTTTTTCTCCCTTTCAAAAATTCAAAATTTAAGTAGTATATGACTTAGTGTAGGGATCACAGAATTTTGAAAATGTGCACACAATTCACTTTTCCTCATAGCACGTCATACGCAGTTTTTAACTGTTTTTTTGACGTAAAATAAATAAATAAATAAATAAATTAAAAATAAATAAACAAGCACTTTAGTGGCCACAGTTATACCATTTTCTTAGAAATCTTAGGTTTCAATACTAAATTGATTATGTCAAACTCAATAGATGATTGGCATATTTGAATAGATGTCTAGGCTAACCATACCCAACTTTTTAATCTATTTTTATTATTATTTTATTTTGAAAGCTGATTTTGTTCCAGTAGCGGTCACTTGAAAATTGAAAAAGTTTGGTAGCTATAACATTCAACTCAGTAAGGGTCATTCGATATTCTGTCTCCTGTTTGAGGCAGAAAAAGTTCAAAAACATACCGAAAGGTCGTATTACATTTCTGCAACGCCAATAATAATAATAATAATGAGATGTTTTCAGATTATTCCTTGAAAATAAAATAAAAAAATAAATTAGCTTTGTTGTAATTATCTACACTATAAGGCTTAAGATCCACGTTCTACAAGTTTGAAAAAAGTGAGAAGTCACCAATTTTTATTTTACAAACTGGGTACTTGCTGCGCCCACTATTGTTGTTGTATCACACGTCCTTCCTAGAAGAACTTGGTATCTCCAGATATTTCCCACCAACAGAACCAGGTATCTCCCACCAGCAGGGCACCGCCCTGACCGGGCCAAACTGTAAGCTGCAGACCGATCTCCCGGTATGTGCGGTAGGGTACTGCATGTAAGAGTAAGTGTATGTAAGGAGTATGATACGATAACGAATGGGAAGGAAAGATTGTTCGCCATCCGTATCCCATTTGGTAGGGTACTGTTCCGACATTCGCCTGGAATTAATCGGAGTAGTACCGCGGAAAAGTGTCGATCAAAGCAACCGGCCGCTAGAATTCTCCCCCAGACAGACTGAATTCGACCTAACTGACAAGCTAGTGCCGAAATTCCTGCTACCGTCGGGACTCGAACCCCAGGTCCTCCCGGTCAGAGGCACTGCACTGTCATCAGTCGATGCCCTGAGCCACCTCTCGCAGTTCCTCGCGTCCAGCCAGAGCGCGCGACCGCCCCACTGCTCGGAGCGCGCGGCGGCGTCCTTGGCGCGCGGGGCGGCGCGGCGGAGGCGAGCCTTCAATGGACCTCCCACGGTCGGCGCCTCCAATCAGGCACCTGTCACGTCTCATCGGGCGCCCGGGCCCGCGCCCGCCGCGCCGCGCCGCGCCGCGCCGGCCAGACAAATGAGTGCGCAGGGGCGCGCCAAATGAAGCGGCGGCGATTGAATGGTCGGGCGATTGAAGGACGCCGACGCTGGGCACACGGGCCCATGGGTGTGCCCGGCGGCGGAGGCCAAGGCCACAGTGCCCATGAGACGGCTTCGATGGAAATTTTGCGTATGTGCAAAATACGATAGGTATGTTGCGTTAGTTTGATGCAGCCTCTGGGTAATGAATTTCATATTCTGGGCGAACCATTTGGAATTTGTGGAGGACACAGCAGGTTCCCGGCAGGGATTTTTTCGGGATTTACTCATTTTCTCTGATTCCACCATCGCGCCATTGTCGATTTCATTGTCATTTCATTACCCATTCATCAAAATTATACACTCCAGGAGTGGGCGAAGAAACATAACAGTTGAGGATTGTTATGAAGATTATAAGCCCGCAAGCATTTTTGAGGGTTGCTAACACTTTTATAGGTCCATGTAGTAGTACCGTGTGGCCCACCTAGGATGTTCCCTTCAATTTTCTCCTGAACCGTTGCAGATACTGAGATGCGGTTTTCACTAAAAGTACTATATGCAAGGGGCACACATGGTCATGCATAATATTATTCTATTGCAATTTTTATTGCAGAGATACTGACCCAACTTCGATTTTTTAAATGGAACCCTATAGATTTTTTTAGCTCATCATAACAAGCGTGAAGAGACGAGTTCATAAATATGCATATCGATATATGTTACATAACAAAATTTTCGAGAAATTAAGAGTTTTAAAGACGCACACCGACTGCTGGTGGCCGTAATCTGAACGAGAAATTCCGGGTGATATGCGGCGAGGCCATTCCCTTCCGTTGCGTCGACCCTGCGGTAAATGTAGTGATGCAATGTGCAAAGGAGCTCACGAAAACCCGCGATTTGCTCTTTAAGACTACAACCTCTTAGTCCTGGAGACAATGTATTCACCCATAGCCATGTTCTGAGTAATCTGTACGCCACAAGGTACTATTTTTTAATTAATGAAACAAGAACTACAAGATTTGAGAAAATATTTGAATTATTAACCGTAGAGAAAGCAAGGGAAGATTGGAGAGGTAACATGTTCTGAATGAATAAATGCGTGTGCTGTCAGAAACAAAACGTTTACTCTTTGAAAGACTGAAAACCTTTACCGCTCGTTCAGATTACGGAAACCAGCAGTCGGCGTGCGTCTTTAAAACTCTTAATTTCTCGAAAATTTTGTTTTGTAACATATGGCGATATGCATATTTATGAACTCGTCTCTTCATGCTTGTTATGATGAGCTAAAAAAATCTATAGGGTTCCATTTAAAAAATCGAAGTTGGGTCAATATCTCTACAATAAAAAATGCTACAGAATAATATTATGCATGACCATATATGCCCCTTGCATATAGTAGTTTTAGTGAAAACCGCATCTCAGTATCTGCAACGGTTCAGGAGAAAATTGAAGGGAACATCTTAGGTGGGCCACACGGGTATAATATTACGTAACTATTAAAATAATGCGAGAAATTTCCTAATGTTGCAGCAAAAATAGTGATGAAAAAAGCAGAAATCTGAATGTTTCGGTAATCTCCCAACAAACCAAAAATAAGAATAATACATAAGACGAGATGAGTACAAAAATAAATATTTTTCCCGATATTTTACACAATTTCGCATGTTTTCATACATCACAGACGAAATTTTTTAGAAACTTAACGTAATATGGTAATGATAAAAATCTTGTTATATCATAATTAACATTTGGAGTTTGTGAGATTGATTTATTCATTCAATGATAACTTATTATATGAACAAATATACATTAATATTATGATTACTTATGAATAATTATATGAGGGTCGATCAGAAAGTAATGTTCCTTATTTTTTTCGCTATAGTTCCGATTTTCATTAAAATCTCTGAAGTTTTGAAAATCGCAAAAGTTCAATTATTTTTTGAAGATATTCTTTATCTCAAATATTGAAGCCTGAGATTTCATTCTCAATGGAATAAATCTCTCAACTATAGATCTTTAAATGATGTCATGCGCTAGTAGTAGTTGAGTAGTTGTGGAGGAGAATCACTTAAGAGGGGGAAAAGTTTCGGTTCGCCCCAGATTCTCATTAGTTCATTAAACAAGTTAATTTCATTAATAAATTTTCTCCAGATGATTATTGTAGATACTGAAATAAAATTTTGAAAGAAAGTTCGTTCAACAATATTGCCACAATAGCAGCAGGAAGGGTAAGAACATTTTTACCGCAGACATTGTGGGGTCCTCACTTCATAAAAGAACAAGAAAATTTCTACGAAAAATTCGGGCAATCAGGGAAAGGGTAATTAGTGATTGGTAAAATACGTGCTGGCTATAACTAAGCACAGCGGATCATTAACTGGTTAGAAAATCAATAATAAACAGGCAAATAAATAGAGAAATAAAGGATAATGTTATAAGGTTAATGGTTTTGTGTGGGAAGTAAAGAAGCATAGAGGCGGAGTTGCCTATGATGCTGTTTCTTTTCAGATGCTGAACATCAAGGTGCCGAAGTGTGGAAGGAGAAATACTCTGATGTCAACATCTGCAATAATTAGTTTAAACAGATGTTGATGGATTAGTGTATATTTTCCTTCTGATGGTAGATTTTTTCCCCTTCAGGATGATGTCCCTCAGCCGTTCAGATGGTATCTTTTCGGCGGGTTTGATACGATGAGTCTATGTATGAGGAATATCAGTATTCGCAAGGTTTGTACCGTTGATGTAAGTTTGGTTGTTTTCGAAGCCTTCGACCTAGCTACGGAGTGTCAGGTAATATAGCTGGTTTTTGTACTAAATAAATGTTAAAAAACAGAAAACTCTGCCAATTATTATTTACTTTGCTAGAATTAAAATATTGATGTTATAATGAGGAATCAATTGAGACTAGAAAGTAAGCAAATACATAACAAACGAACTCAATGCCGCAATTTTTTCTACAAAATCTGACTCTCCTAGGGCCGGGACCAAATGTTCCGCGTACTTCCCCATCGTTGGATGCTGCCACGGCGCATTCCTGGCGAAGCTCGCGCTCCGCCTACGGCCTTGAGGGAAGGGCGCGCCCAGTTGGTGCAGTGGTGCGGCGGTGCGGGCGCCGCGCCCAGCGCCAGACAAGGCGGGAGGCGAGGCTGCAAGGGAGCGGCGGCGGCCGCCGGCGGTCGTGGGTTCGAGCGCTTCCACAGGCGGCGGCAGTTCGGTGGGCAGTAAAGCGCGAACGAGGACGGCGGTGGTGGAGACGGTGGCGTTGGCGACGTGGCAGCAGAAGGCCGGTGATGGTGGTGGAGGCGGTGATGAGGGTGGCAACGGTGGTGGTTGCGGCGGCGACGGAGGTAAGGGAGCCGTGGGTGGCAATGGGATAGGCTTGGCGGCGGCGGCGGAGGCTGCAGCAGTGGCGGTGCCTATGTTGGCAGTGGCCTTGGCGGTGGGGGTGACAGTGGGGGTGAGGGTGGTGATAAGGGTTGCGCTGGCGGTTGCGATGGTGGTGGTAGAGGTGGTGGCAGCGGTGGATTCGGAGGTGGCGGCGGTGCGGCGGTGGCGACAGCGGTGGCGATGGGGAGGGGTTGGGGTGGGGATGGGGCTGACGGACTCGGAGGGGGGGCGTCGGCGTTTGGGGCGGCGGCATTGGGAGCGGCGGCGGCGGCGGCGGTAGCGGTGGCGGTGGCGGTGGAGAGGGGGGGGTGGGGATAGCGGCGACGGTGGAGCGGCGGCGGTGGCGATGGTGGTGGCGGCGGTTGCGGTGGAGAGGGGTGGGTGAGGATGGCGGTGGCGGTGGTGGAGGCGGTGACGGTGGCGGTGACGGTGGTGGTGATGGCGGCGGTGACTGTGGCGGCGATGGCGGCGGTGGTGGCGGTGGCGGTGGTTGTGACGGTGGCGGTGACGGTGGCAGTGACGGTGGCGGCGATGGTAGCGGCGACGGTGGAGCGGCGGCGGTGGAGCGGCGATGGCGGCGATGGCGGCGGTGGTGGCGGTGGCGGTGGCGGAGGTGGTGGCGGTGACGGTGGCGGTGACAGTGGCGGTGACGGTGGCGGTGACGATGGCGGCGACGGTGGAGCGACGGCGGTGAAGCGACGGCGGTGAAGCGACGGCGGTGGCGGTGGCGGTGACGGTGGCGGTGACGATGGCGGCGACGGTGGAGCGACGGCGGTGAAGCGACGGAGGAGCGGCGGCGGTGGAGCGGCGGTGGCGGTGGTGGTGGCAGCGGTGGCGCAGGCGGCCGAGACGGGGCGAGGCGTGGAGCGGCGCGGCGCGGCGCGGCGGCCTCAGTGAGCGAGGTTTATGAGCCTGAGGCCGGCGGGGACCACCCAGTGCGGCGGTCATAACACCGCCGTGGCGAATCTCGGGTTCGGCAGTCGCGTATTCCAGAGCACGCGCGACACCGCCCCCGCCACCGCCCCCGCTGCCGGCGCGCTCCCTCGGCGTCCTACCCCATTCCCGGTGATGGCGCGCTGACCCAGTGGCAGAGCCGCCTCGCCCGCCCCGCTGCGCACGCCGTGAATCTCGCGACAACTGTGCCATCGCGGCTACCATCGGGATCCTGCCTCTTCGGCATGCATCACAATCGATTTTTCGCTAAACCATTCACACTCATTCAGCCTGTTGCCATTCACTTCCCATCCTCACCATTCCCACCAATGCCACATCACATCTGATGTTTCCCAAAGCTAGCTGTCCCGTCCTCCCCTCTAGTTATTTACCAATACATTTCGCCAACTGCCATTTCCTCTAAAGTCAATTTTGCTACTGCTGGTACTATTTGATTAACCATACCTTCTCCTCCCTTTTTGAATGCCAAAACACGTAAATCTGTATTTACTTTATGATCTGAAAATGTTGAAGATTTAAACTTACGACAAACCTATTAATTAAATTATTTGTTAGTGAAACAAAGAAAACTTCCGCACCAGATATGGTTACGAAAAAGTAATATTCCCCTTGGCCTTTAAGTTACCTTGGGTTTTTGGCTGCCAAGTGACGAAACTGGACACTGCAAGGCGTGGTCAGGTTGCCCTCGGTGCAACTTTGTGCGTTGCCTCGAGGTGTTCTTGTTCTCCTTACTTCCTCTTTGCAGCCCCCAGTCGGTCGTCATTCGTCGGTCTGGATACTCTTGGCACTGCTTTGCAGTGTGGTTCCACTCCGGCTAAGTGAGCGCCTACCGGAGACAATACGTTTAAGAGCAATAGAAAATAGAGCGCCGTGCAGTGGAACGGGAGGAATGAGTGGTACGACTCAAAAGTCGTAAGTGCAGACAAATTCGGATACTGTGGATGCAGTGGAAAGTAATACATCGGCTATTTATATCTTTTTACATGCTTCCCAACTATTCGTCAAAGGACATTACAATAACATTATGAACGTAATGAAATAATGTATCGGTTTGCACAACTTTATGGATTTAGTGGGAAAATAATATCATCGATTAATAGTTCGATGCATATGAGTTACAAATTGTGCCATGCGTGTTACCAAAAAGCGTGTAAGGGCTACAATACTCGTACAATTCTAATTATGAAGTTTTGAGATAAAACTTCTTTAAAGTTTTCACCGGTTGTGGAAATTGAGGTATCAGATGTTTAATACCTGGTTCATAAAAAAGTAAGCATTGCTAATTGGTTTCATTGGAGTTATATCAATGACTATTAATATAAACTATTCCAAAAGAACAGTCGTAACTCAAAATTCGTGTTTTCCGACGTTTGCCAGTTCAGGTACGAAGGATTTAAATTAGTTAAGTCACAAAGAAATTACTTGAACACATCTTATCCTTTCCAGCACACTGTTTCCTACACGTGCATTAATATGCATTATTTACGTTATTGTAACATACAGTGTAACACAAATAATGTTTCCATATTATTTTACTCGAAGACATTTTTTGGGATAATTGATTTAACCTCACTGTAATATCTAAATGTTTCCAGAAGTAAATTTATGCTTACGATAACAATAGAGGGATTAGTTCACAAGCACTCTTTATTTACTTGAAAGTGAAAGTTACAAAATAAATTTCTCATCGCTTGTGATGCAATAACCAGTTTTCAATTATTATATTGCCTTACGTTAAATAACAGGCTTAGTTATTGTGTATAGGTGTTGACATAATGAAGTACACTAAAATTTTCTTCCCTCTCTCTTAGGAGTGTTAAAAAACAGAGCAGAAAATTCGCTGCTCTGTCACCTGAAGGGTCCAAATAAGTGTGCATGGGAGATTCGAATCATAAAAATAATCTAATAAACTCGTTTAAGATAATGTTTAAACAATAAGACAAGATTCGTTCCAATGTTAATGTTCAACCCGTAGAGAACATGATTAAGTAACGGATAATTGTCTGGGTCTTTTGGGGCGGCAGGAAAAATTTCTGGGCGGCGGGGGCGGCGGGGGCGGCGGGGGCGGCGGGGGCGGCGGGGGCGGCGGGGGCGGCGGGGGCGGCGGGGGCGGCGGGGGCGGCGGGGGCGGCGGGGCGGCCGGAACGGCAGGACGGCGGGGGCGAAGGGTCCGCGGGGGTAGCAAAGGGTGAGCGGCGCCGTCAAAGACGCCCAGCCAGCTGCAGGCTCGACGGTGCGCGACGCTCTGCACACTCCATTCGCCCATCTGTCGCTCAGGCCCCAAGTCCGCCCGCCGCCCAACAGATAGCCATCTCGCGCCGCCCGATACTCCTAATCGCTTCCGGCCTGCAGATGGCGCTCGCGGCGGACGCGCACAAACCACAGGGAGAATACGAATGCGAGCACAGTGGACGGAACAGTCACTCAATGCTATTAAACCTCACAGGCGCCCGTGAGCACACTCGGCGGCGTACAACCACGAAACCCTGTGTGCTTTTGCCCTCCCTCTATCGGTGCAGCGTGCAACTGAGGTTGCTCTGCACTTTAGAAGTTTTGCAATATAAGTTTGAATACAACTTGAATTCCCAAGCCATTTGAAGCGCGCAGTCACTGATGGTATCCTTTGGAATCACATGGGGTCCCCTCTAAGGCGTAGGATTGACGTAGGAAGTCGTATAATGTAAATAAATTACCACTTAATGTTCCATGAATTTTTGAGAAAAAAATAATTTTCGAATGATCTAGATATGATCCCAAATATCCATATTTCGTTATGATTTTATAATGGTCTATGATACATTTCTGCGTCTGGTAATGGGACAATCTCGCTCCTCTGTTTCATTTCCAGCGATCTCAGTTTTCTATTTTTTCACCAACACTGAAAATATTAATTGTCTGTTTCATTGGCTAGTATATACCACATTCTAACAGAACGTTCTTGTGTTATTGACAACGATATTAGATGATTATTCGTCAATAATTATTTTTTTAACAATGAATAAAAGTAGACTATTGATATATATTAAAACTTATATATGTTAATAATTTAAAGTTAAAAGTCTATCTGATACTTATGTATGCATTTTAATTAGTCTAAGAATGTATGTTGTTGGCTTTTCAGATATAAATTTTAATAAATTTATTTTTGAAAAGCATGTAACATTTTGTATTTAAATTCCCTTACATGCATGTTTCTTCACGGTACGCTTCTCTTCATGGTGAAACTGCTGCAAATCATTGTAAAAAAACTCTCTCGTTACGAAAAGTTTTGTTAAAAAATTAAACATATATATGAAACATATATAGAGAACAATACTTTCGTACATTGTCACTTCTCAGTAAGAAGACATTAATTATCTATATTTTAACCTTTCCCATTTGTAGGTGTAATATCCCATAATATGGTATACGTCCCTAATGTGAAATACCAAATTTTCGGACTTGCAATGAGCTGACATGAGGAAACAGAAGTTGAGAATTACTTGATCGAGCGTAGAACATGTTTTTGAGGTGAAGCTCTCAGTGAAGTGACAGAGCATGTTTTCTTCAGAGCGTCAACGAAACTATTGAAGCAGTACACAAAACAATTGTTCTCACTCATCTGCTGTAAATATTAGAATAATTATCTATATGGTATGTGTTAGTTGTATATATAAGGAAATATCGTAGAGTATATAAAGATCATTGATGCAGATTTTCATCGCAAAACGACTTGAAAGCAATACGGCCGCAATGTGCCTAATGTGGACATGAGGATTGTTCTCATGTAGAATATTCCGCATTGCTGCTGTGGATAAAATGTAGTTGATTCTTTTGTCTGTATATATTAAATTTGATTTTCTAACATAGGAATATTGACACTATATACTGTATTGTAGAGGTGTACGATCCAAGAGCACAACTGATTACTCAGTTTCAGAAATGTAAGATCAGGGTTCACGTTTATGTGCAGGTAATCCAAAAACGAATTTCCTCCGCAGGAATTGTCCGCAACATAAAATCATACATGTATTCTTGTGCAAATAAATGTTGTTCTAGAGGTTAATGCGTTTATCATTTGCTAAAAACAAAAATCATACCCTATTAAACTTTAATAAGATGGTACGCCTAATGTGGAATACATGTAAAAAATATATTATTAAATATTGTGAAATTCTAATATATTTAAGTGAATAATATTAACCACACGAGCTTATAAATGACTACTTTAAGTAATAATCTACACTACCCTTCACATTTGCGGTGATTTGTGAAGTTATTGTCTAAAATGTAAAATGTATTTCACATTCGGACACTACTCTATATGTAAGATCCTACGCGTGGCAAGTTGAAGAAGACTAAGCCAAATTTTCCATTTTTAGATGTATTTGAAACAGCATGATTTTTAAAAAACCTGTCCAATTTAGATTATCGTACTCTATTCCGAAACTTGTACGATGAACACCAATCTACTTCTTTCAAAAGAAACTCCAGTTTCTTTGTCCTTTGAGAAGCTCGTTGTCAGACACTGAGCGAACGGTGAACGGGTGCCAACGGAGTAATTCAGAAAAAAGCGTCCGCACTGACGGTCTGGCGAAGGCAGAAAAACCGCGGATGACATCTGGCGATATTAGTGCGCGATAAAAATGCGCGATGATGCCGTTAGACCAGCAATGGCGCTAAATATAGACGCGCGATAAGTTGAGAAGTGATGTGGTGACATCCTGTTCGTGTAACTTCATCCGTTCTTATGTGCGAACGATCTCGAATGCGAGTAAAAGATAGAGACGTTTCGTCACCATAGGAAGAAATGAAGTTCTAAACCATTCTTTGTAATTTCTTTCCAATTTTCTCAGTGACTTTAAGGATAATCAAGAGAAAATATGGGTTCTCCAAATTAAGAGATCCATTAAATATGATACAAATCTACAAATTTAGGTTTTCAAGCTTATAAAACATTGATGGTCTTTGAGCTCTCTCGCCGCATTCAGTATAACAAGTGTCCATATTCTCATCAGATGTACGGGTAGAACTAGACTGATTTTCTTGGTCCTCCGTGATGTATTCGTTCGTCAAAGATAAAACGAACTATGTATTAAAACAGCATTAGAGTGAAATATATCTCGTCCCAAAATTAATATAATTAATATTTTTGGCTAAGTTAAGAGTGTATATTCGCGTATGTTCTCAGATTTTGAGATTTCGTGTGTGCTATAACATTGCAAAGATGTATGGTTTTTATTAATGCGAACAGCAATTAAATTAGCGCAGACGTATTTCCCCACGGATGTCAATGCACTGATTCCAGCATTCTCGCAAATTTCTTCCCACAAAATGAGTGCTGGCCCGCCGCAGGACCTCGCATTGCCTGTTAATAAAGACTGGCATTACCACACAAACTGGATATTGTTGGATATTTTCCCACAAGCCATTCCACTTAATGAACTGTTTCCGTGGCTCATCGTAGGTTATTGGCATAAAGAAGTCCACGATTTCCGCTACTCATCTAATAAAAGTAGACGCTCAAGAAAGATACATTTTGAGCCAAGATATAACGTGGGGAAATATGGAGTCATTAGGGCGATTCAAAACAGATTTACTGTAAGTTTGCTACGTAACTCTTTCAAATGAAATGAGGTAGAATAAAATGTGCAGTTTGAAATTTTAATAGGGACAAAGTAAAATTGCAACACTTTAGAAATTAATTGGTAAACATAAAATTATTTATTCCATTACCTTCAATGTAACTACCTTAGTTATCACATAAGAGAACATGAATAATGAGCTAATACATACCTCAAGAC